>JAQGAO010001808.1:0-22443 GCA_034697705.1 Ommatoiulus sabulosus | reverse complement strand
AAACATCAGAATTATCAATTAATATGGGACCCTGTGCTTGATCAACATCATTAACCACTGCATCCATACTCTGCATATAATCTTTCCCATTTTCTGCAACTGATTTCAACTTATTTTTTCCCAGTGTTGTTATTGTGAACTTTTCGCTGATGCTGCAGCCGTGATGTTTTGTTTGGAAAATAAATGAAACAGATAGGGAAAATTCTAAGCCTCAATTCACACACTTCAATTGATGGACAAGAATAGTCAAAAGGTAATCTTGTTGGCAATTCCTCCAAATTACCTTCAGACAGGGAACCATAAGTAAAATGAGACCAATAAGTTATAAATATACGAATAAATTATTTTCATCAATGAACGTCCACTCTAAGTATCCCCCCCTTCCTCCAATGTCCCAGTTAGTCCTTTGTCCAATGACCCTCCCCTTCCATGAGGACGACATTTGTGCACAGCCCTTCATGGGTTATTGTTTGATTATACATTACATGTACTTGTTTTGTATAACGACATTTGTTAAAAACTCCCAAATGTTCTAATCTGTCGCCAAACTACAGTATTGCCATATTTAGAATGCTAATATTTGAAAAAAGTACGTAAAGTTTACGTATTGAATTATTTCGACTGTATACTAAAGTTTTAAAACTTATCCACATGTTCTCCACTCATTATAAAAGGAAATTTGGTCGTTTTTTAAAATATTTTCATTTAGGCGTTTTTAAAGTAAATAAAAACGAAAAATGTTAAAAGAAAAGAGAAACAAAATCCATTTCTAGTTGCAGCGTTTAAATTATTGAATAACAGTATTTCTTCGTAATTTTTCAAGCACATGTTGTACATGTACTGTAATGGAAATTATGAAGTGAGTTACGTATGAGGCTACATCAATGATCTTTTTTTTTAATCGAATCAACAACTAAAAGAAAGTGTTAGTGGAATGAATGAAATGTCACGTGATATATGCAAGCTGACGAAATTTGCATAAGGTCTATTAAATGGAAATTTGTCGAAAACGCAACCTATAGCTTCTGGGCTGGTTTTTCCATGCAGCATGTGTTTCCGCATGTCTTGACAGCAACTTGTGAATTAAGCCGTAAATTCACAATAGTTTTTTTTTGTGGACAATTGCTGCACAGCATACATCGGCTTTAAGTCGTATTTATGCGCGTGCGGCCACAATAAAGGTGTTCAACGCCTGAAAAACCTTGAATTATCTAACATATTGTACGAGCACCGCACGCCGCCTATCGATTGTTTGTCGTGTCAGCATCGCCACTTTAAAAGTCAGTAATGCGTCAGTCGAGTGCTACGACACGAGGGGATTCCTTGTCCACACCATTATTTCCCAAATATTTCGACAATTAAGCTAATGGATTACGCAACGAGACGCGTGTTAAGTTTAATATATGTGACGCGTATCGGGAGTCGTATATGGTTCGCTAATCTTCCGTTAATCCTGCCAACGGATTAAAGTCGCTGCATTGCTGGCACGGATTTGGACTGCCGGGACAGGTTCTCTCAACGATGGCCAACGATAGCCAAGGATTCAATGGCAATTTGGAAACGATTTGTGACGATTCCCAATCGGTTGCCATGTTTCATCAGCTAGCATTGACGGTGTGGAATACGGCCCTGATTCTGGAGGCAAGAAATGCTGCGACTTAGCATGTCTCGCATTTAGATTTTTGGGGAAAATTTCCTTGGCCAATTAAGCGAGCGTTGGCCCAATTTTTGTCAGATTCTGAGCGGACCCGATTTTGCCGCAACGCGGTATATACAGGCGTGATCGTAACCGGACTTTACCGCATTCAGCTGTGAAATTTTGAAATAAACAAATTTCCGAATGCGGTGAATTGATAATTGTTTGATTGTGGGGGTTTATTAGCGAGATGGCATTTGATTTTCGCTAATTAAACCTGAACTTAATCACCGGTTAAATTTGACACGAAGTTGTAAACTGCGTGACATAGACAAGTTTTGGAAGTGAAGCTGTTAATTGGTAGATTTATGTGCATATTAATGGTATAGGAAACCTGTCTTTTTGAGTTTCTCAATAGTTGCATCATTTTGCATAGCCAGAATTTTTGCAGTTCTGCCATGGAGTGCAGGTCAGATCTTGATATCTAGTCATCAAAGACCAGATCTGTTGTTATCCACTAACGCGCAGTGTATTCAATTTGATGAAGATTATAGAAGATTTGGTATGCACTGGGATGTACAAATTGTACTGTAGATATTTCGGATTATGTTAGAATGTTTAGGTTAGAAATACATAGACCTGAACAAAGTGAAAAAAAATATTGCATTTCTTACCAATGAAGTTTTGAACGCAAGTTTTGGTATGCAAAAGACTGAAACTGTCAAACAATCTACCAGTGATCGAAGTAATTGCTGCATTTCAGGAATTAAAAATCACCCAAGACATCGAACAGACATTTTTTGTCAGTTGTATGTTTTCTTGATATCCGTCTGTATTTGTGCAGAATGTCAGACAGTGTTGAAATAAATCGATCCAATAATGCGACAAAGCATATCGCATTTTTTTTTTAGAAAAAAACACGTGTGTGGTCTGTGCAATGAAGTCTTTGTTATAGTTTATTCAACAAATCTGTTCCATCAATAAGAATGTTTCCACTGTATTATCACATTTAAAAAAATGTCATATAGTTTCATGCCTGGATAAGCGAGTTAGCATTCAACATATTGCTTTCTGTTGACTTATCCAAATTAAACCGTGAACACGTACGTAATTTGAACAAAAATGTTTAAAAGTCGATTAGAACTTAAAGAAACGTCGTTGAACATCTGGAACCTGAGGACAGTGCACCTTTCAAAAAGGCAAAAACAATCATTAGTTTTCTAAGGACATTTGTGCCAAATTAGGTACGTCTGTCATTGTCTCAAAGTAACGAGGACAATATGAAGTTCAACTCGCTACCACATTTGTGTTCAGCAAATTCGTTTAAAAAAATGTGTCGCATCGGTGTTAATGAACCTCAAGTCGTGAGATGTTCGCGAGGCATTATTTGCTGTTTTAGTAAAAACATTAGCTTCAACATCATTATTTTATTTATTTAATGACATATTTCAGACTAATTTGATATATCACACCACTACATGTTCTTTAATTACTTTTATTTCATTAAAATAAATTGGTCTACATTGCTAACGACCTACTTCGCGAATTCTCATCGGAAACAATTTTGCGTTAGTTATGTATTTTTTTTTTAAATAGCTGATTGTACCAGATTTTGTATGTTGTTTTTTACCACTGTTTTCTTCCGGTTGCACCAAATGCCCGAGAAATGTAATCGCTGATCAAAGTTCTTCCATTCATTGATTCTCGCGTTGCAGCCTTAATGCTCATCAACAACGGTCAGATACGATTTGGACATAAGGTTGATTCGTTATTTTTACTGAATATCTTGCAGATTTGCAAGGTTTGTGAAAGTTCATCAACTGCTTTCGATTTCCTCATGCTCGTGTAGGTGTATTTCGTGCCTTCACGACTGTCTAAATATAATCCTCAGATGCTGTTTCCCCTGACACAGATTTCGGTGGAAAATTGGGCTACGAATGGACTAAATTCTATATATGGAACCGATTTTTACCGTTTTTTTTTAAGTGCCGTAATAGCGCTGATGACTATCAGCAGCTCTGTATAATTTTATGGTCATTGTGAAATAATGGCCATTGCGGGCCTTGGTAATGACCAGTCCCACTGGCCTACCTGCGGTTGGCTCATATTTTGGAGAAAAATCTTCATTTGCCCTCAAAATAAATGGCTTTTCAAGCTGCGCAGATAGGAATCGGAACACGAATTCCAAATTAGTTTGGAGATTTCGGAAGTTTTAATTGCGGGGCGCGTTAAGTGCAAGACCTCGCCGTTTCACTTAAAATCGCCTGATTTTTATGCCCTCCTTTGGATTTTTTTTTCTCTCAAACGTTCCCATATCCAGCCTCCTCGCTATTTGTTTTTGAATATCAAAATGCTTTTTGATGGGATGCATTCCGACAAGTTTCGCATTTAGCCAAAGTGAAACTAATCTCCCCTAATGGGCAAAAAATTGAGGCGAGAATTCGGGTAGATGTCACGCTTGATTTCAACCCGATCAATCTGATGCCATTTTCACGCGGGCGCGGATTAACACCTCCTAATCTTTAGGCTGCATGAAATGTATCTACTTTGACTCGTTGTGACGTTATGCGTGCGATGAATTTTCAATATGTTTTTAATTTCTTATTTTTTGCTCCTTTTATCCCAACAGCAAGGCAATGATGTTTTGAATAAATATACGCCGCCCAATCAACCTGCTGTTCAACTGAGAAAATCGGTTAGTGACGTACATGTATTTTGAATTGCCCGATATTTTTAAGTCCAAAATGACACGTGTTTGTTTTTTGAAAAACAGCACAGAACCCTTCATAGATGGCGCTGAAAAGTGACCTCAGCCGAATTTGGCACGTAACAGATTTTGAGCAGATTTCTTGAAAAAAAAATCCATGTCGTAACTAATTTTATCACAGCTGAATACAAGTAGGAAAAACCACCTGTAAAATTAAATGTTTCATTTTTTTCTTCTTCAAATTTAACAAAAACCAGGATGATTTAATGTCTTATCTTGGCCTCGAATCCACCATGGATTCTAAGTTTGGATTTTTTTTTTCACATAAAAATACAAAAGCAGTTTTTTCCCCACATAAAAATACAAAAGCAGTTTTTTTCCCTAAAAGTTTTAACATCATTCATGTAAGCCTTAAATTTTGAATTATGTATTCTGTCTACATCAGTACAAAGGTTTAATGGCATAATATGCGAACGAGATATAAAATAAATTTATCGCCTTTTTGATGGTTGCCGTTTAGTTGAATTCGATGCTCAGAGCACTTTCACTTGAAAATCCGAATTTTGTCGAATTTTCCTTGATATTTAAGATTAAGAAACCATTACTTATGTAGCAATTACGCTATTATCGAGCGCTTCGGAAACGCTGCAAAGTATAAATGATAGGTACAGTGTACATGAAGGTAATTGTTAGGTTTGCTTGCCTTTTTCGAAAAACTGTTCAAGAATTTTGTCACGATTTAACCACTTATTTCAAAATTGGCGAATTTTGCATTGGTTCTAAGTGTTTCGGGCAATTCTTCGGAAGTTCTGAGCTGTGGTTTTGCACGTTGTTATTGAGGGTCCTCGAGAAAAGCAAACGTGGTGGAATTTTTTCCCTCCAGTTTCTTATTACTTTTATTGAAAATCAGGCTTTTGAACTCGTCTGCACTTGAAACTCGGCTCGGTTAAGTTTAACGTGGGTTATTCTATTTATATAAATTTTAGCAAACATTTTCCGCTGGATGCAAGCCAAATGACGATTGTTATTTGCATGACCGTAGGTAAGTGTAGCGAGCCAAAGAGGTTTCGAGCGAACCTTCGCAAACAAACTCTTTCAATCTTTCCATTTTTCAACACAATTTCACTTATAATTTCTCATGTTGCAAAACAGAGACCGTCTGAGATTTCGCCCGACCACCATAGAAATGGATTTAACTTTCATCACCGAACGAATTATATGTAAGTTGCTACTTTGGTACTAACTTTTTTTTAGAGTGTTTCAAATGCGAGATTTGTAGCAAAATGCTCGAGTGAAGTTTTCCTCCATCTTTCATGTTGGTACTATATGCTTGTTCTGGTTAAATGACATTGGTCATAAAAGACAACAGGATGTTCCTTTTATTTACTGTACTGATGACTTAAAAAATCAATGTCCATGGAATACCCCATTGTTGCCCTTAATTTATTACTTGTTTTTATTTTTAAAAATGTGCTCTGACAAGACACCTTTTGAACTGGACAGTTGATCAAATTGAATTGTCCTTAAATTATACATGTAACCTAGTTATTCTTATTTATTTTATTACGCTCTAGCATTATCCAATTTGACAATCATTTCATAACTGGGGCTATTAACTAGCAGTTTTTTTATTGAATAAAGATTTGTTTAATGTTGACAAATTTTATATACATATCGTTTAAAAAAATTCTCAATTTAAGAAAATGAAAATTCATTTAAGTTCACTGTATTTTTGATTTCTCTCCTTGAAACTTGTCGAAAATAATCAAAAGTTTAGTCCAATTTCATTTCCATAATATCATGCCTGTCGTGCAAAAAATGGTGTATTTTCGCGTTATCAACCACTTTTTCTTATCCTGACAAGTTGGATAAGCTGTGCAAATCTTAAGTTGAGGGGAAAAAAATTGATGACAAACAGTCTACCGTCCAAGAGTTAAGGTACATCGCCGTGCACGTACGTGAAATAGACAGAAGTTGACAGGGAAAGGGGAGGAGCTGTCAAATGTAGCTTAGTGGGACATTTCCTTGAACTGTAATTTCAATAATCCAGGCAGAAAATAAATTCATAAGAAGCAGACGTGCAATAAACGGCTTATAATTAAAAACAAAAAGCAAGAACAGAAATTGTTTTGAGAGTTGACATTTTGATTAAGCTCCTGTTATTGCATGTAGGTCATACCATGGTCAAACATGCTGTAGTTGAAATGAACGTTAACCTTCGCCAATAAATTCGATTTAATTTTAATAATGCTGACTGTGCTTCGTTCCGAACAATACCGTGGCAAAGCGTTAGGTAATGGATCTCATTACAAAGATCCCCCCACGCCTTTGCAAGATAATTTCTAGAATGCAATGCCATGAACGCGCCGCAATGTGCATATTTATGATTTATGTCGTTTACCTGAAGGAAGGAGGTCAGGAGAAACTTTGAAAAGCAAGACCCAAATTCATACATTTTTCAGTGCAGAATTCAGATATGTTCTAATCAATATTATGTCATTTATTTTAGCGATGTCCTTCCCTATGACGGGAATGGATGACAACTACCGTAACAGCTTGCAAGAAGTAACTAAAATGCTACGCACAAAACACGGAGAAAATTACATGGTTAGTAGAAATATCCATTCAACGAATTTTTTTGTGTGCAAAGTAAAGCTGTGATGTCAGATATTTGAGTATTACCATGGGAAATGCTGAAACCATTGCACGCAACTGCCCAATGAGCAAATCATTTCCTGTCACTTTAGATTCAGGTTTATCGGCTCTTGACGGCTAAGGATTTATAACAATGCAACACTACATGAATGAACAAAGCTTACCTTTCACATGCCAAAATCTCTTTCAATATTTCAAGTTTATTCTCATGTCAGTTGTACTTTTAAGTTAAATTCGTTTGAGAGTAACCTTGATGTAAAACTTTAAGCTGCTTGCCCCATTGGGTCAAACTAAGGATCTATCAATCAGTTATTTGCGAGCGAACGCGATATGGTCAGTAAACATATCGCCGGAAGTGCGAGGCCTTCAAATTCTGTAAAAATCATCTTTGAATTAGTTGGAAAACTGGATGGATGGCAAAATTGCTGGGCGCGATGCACTCACTGTATGTACAGTTGCATACAAGAAATGCAACTTTGAAACGTTCTTGCCAAGAGTTTCCGATTTAAAAAAAAAAAAATTCGAATTGTCCTTGAAATTGTCTCCGCAAAAATTACTGTAAGTTGGCCGCATTCTGGAATTTTAGGCGAATTATCAGCGAATTATCACGGAATTATCAGGGGCATGCAGTAAGTAAATTTGACTAGATACGAGGAAATTGGAAAGTATTTATTTACAACGTCAATCACACTGTCCTTACATAACCCAAATTAATCTCTGAATTTGCATTTACTGGCATTGACTATTTCTTGTATGTCAATTTTGCGGTGATGTCAGTATTTACTTTCGAAGAACAGGAATAATGTCATGTATTCTTGTCCTAGAGAAAATACCACTTTGTTGATTTTGTTTGGTTGCATTTACTTTGAGTCATTTGGTAAGCGCGGTGAGGTTTTTTTCCATTTTCTTTATCCTTGTTCAATTCTAGATATTCAACCTGTCTGAGCGACGTAATGACATGTCACAATTGAATGACCAATTGATAGACTACGGATGGTCAGATCCGCTGGCCCCACCTCTCGAGCGTCTTTGCAGCATTTGCAAAGGGATTGACTCCTGGCTGAGCTCTGATCCTCAACACGTCGCTGTTCTTCATTGTAAAGTAAGATTAAATTGCCTCTGATTTTTAACACCATTAAAACTGCTTATGCAGTCAACAATTAATCGACCGAAAAAATGGCGTGTTGTGAATTCATATGACTTCATCATTTCGGAGTACTTGCATGTGCTCTTTAACTTCTTAGTTAAGCGCAAGATTATACATGTATTAATAAATTCCATGAGTCAGTCTTATGCTTAAGATTTCTTTTGCATATGATGTTTTTTAAAATGTAAACTACGGACTTGTTCAATCCCACCCCACCTGAGCCTTTTCCAGATTCTCATTTTTCAATACCTTATAGGGCGGCAAGGAGCGCACGGCTATTGTGATTGCTGCATACATGCACTACAATAATATTTACGCTAGGTGTGTATCATTATTCCTTTCAAAATGTCATCTGCTGTGTTATTGTTACGTTGAAAAGGTGGTTCGATGTTCCACCCTTTTGTACTTTTTGTTTGAATGGCCTTACCAAAAAATCGTGTTTGACGATTGTTAATTTTGTTGGTTTAGCAGTGCTGATCAAGCATTGGATCGTTTTGCGATGAAGAGGTTCTACAACGATAAACTAGGCGGTGTGGTAACGCCATCGCATAAAAGGTAATCAAAGGTCATTTAAAGGTTTTAAATTTTAAAATCTGTTCTTTTATGTTAACTTATTTGAGTCAAAATTAAAAAGTACAAATATTTTTTACAATAATTACTTTATTATTTTTGCTGCTGTTATGTATGGTCCCCCACACAATTTAATTAATACATTATTCAGTTCTTTGGTTTGCTTTCTTCAGGTACATCAACTATTTCACGGGGCTGTTGTCAGGTATCATCAAAATTAACAGTAATCCGCTCTTCCTGCATCAAATTAATATTCAAGGGGTGCCCAATTTCGATTCTCAAGGAGGTGAGATGATTTTTCAGAAGTTTTTGATACACATTGCAAAGCATAACTTTTAACATGTGTTTTTTATTTTCTTTTACAAAGGCTGCAGATTATTTCTCAAAGTTTACCAAGGCTTCAAACCTGTTTTTACATCCGGCATTTAGTAAGTTTCCCACTTATTTCTTTAGCCGATTGACACGTGTTAGTCACACTACAAGGAAATAAAAATTATTCATACATAAGTATGAGAAAACCTTAATCTCAAAGTATTCATCGTTTATATAAATAAAAAGAAATATTGTTGAGGAAATTAAGTTTATCTAGATATATTCTTTCTGTTGTTATCATTTCCGGAGGTCAGTATGTGATTGCACTGTACCGTTGTTTAAAATATACATGGATATTGTCTGGGTCATTCATAATTGGCTATATAAATTTATAAACAAAAATGATTATGAATGTAGCATATGTTTGCAAACTAAGTTAATTCTTTATCGAAATGCCAGGTGGTTTAGTGTTAAATTGAAATAACCACATCCTTGGTGGTTCCGGTTCCACTTGTTTCCTATGGATTTTTCAAACTAGAATATTGTCGTTCATGACAAATGAGCAAATGTATTCACCTTTCTTTATAGTAACGTAGCCAGTAACGTTAGAAATGTCTCGATTAACTTGGAATCTCCCATTCAACTCCGGGGAGACATTTTGGTGAAGGCCTACCACCGTAGGACGCGACCAGATGGCAGGGATGTAATCTTTCGCTGTCAGTTTCACACCTGTGCTGTCTCAGAGTACACACTATCATTTGGAAAGGAAGATCTCGATGATGCAGTTGATGGCAAGTGGTTGTTTTCATGTTATCTCATAGGTTTATTCTGTTACATTCTGTATAATCATCATCTGTATATCATCTCATAGATAACAGATTCCCAGAGGATGGCAGATTGGACTTTAAATTCTCCTTGTCATCAGAACGACATTATGGTACATAGTTTGCAATTAATTTTAATCCATCGAAATGTTTTCAGATGGTTCTACAGGTTTGCTTTTTATTTTCAGCTGGTCTCAGGGATCTCTCGGTCCCAGTTGATAATTCCCCAGATGCAATAGTGCGTTGCAATTCTTATGAGAATCTTGATCTATCAGCTGATGAAAATCCATATGGTAAGATTTTGGTTAAATCACATGTAATCTATTAGTGGTAGTGTATTTCGCTGTGCTTGTTGAGAAGATAAGGTGAATCTGTGTGATGAAAGATAGCTGTTCAATTTGTTGGTGCTACATGTATATAATCTCTAGAATGAGGACAGCTCGCTCGAATACGGGAAGTTTTATGTTTTATAATTTTTGATTATCTTTAGATACTGCTTACATTATCAGTCCAGGATTAACAGGTTAGATTTATTTATCTTGCTTACTGAATTGTGCGTTACATGGCAAAAAATCATGGAGATGTGCCTATATTGTGGCAGTCTAAAATGTGAGTTCAATTTTGCAAATTATGGTGGATTATTTAAAAATGTTCAGTGTTGACATTAGATTAATTAGTTGCAGAATTTGGTTAAAGCATAGTTTGCTTTTGTCATGCATGTTTTGCTAATGCCGATTGATATTAAAACGTTTTACTTTAAAGATTTTGGCAGTGTCTATAAAAAATTTTTTTGTTAAAGAACGTTGCAATAAATTAAATAGTTAAATTTAATGCAATAATGAATTCTTGTACAAGATTGAATATTATATATGATAAAAGTCAGATTATGCACAGATGATATGAATCTAAATTATAAAGGAAACATCAATTGGCAGAATAATCATAATTTAGTTTCAAATTCACGTTTACATACTTGCACTGTATATGCAATTTTCCACTATGAAATAATTAAATGACAAAAACTATTGTGTGGAATATAGTTGCAAAAATGCTTGCCGCCTTGAACACGATTTTCGCATATTTTTTTATTAAATCTCCATGCTTTTTCAGACCTTATATTTCTTCTGAACATTGTTGCTTTGAATCCTTAAGATAATCATACTTAGTTCCAGGTCATACTGTAGGTCCGTTGGATGGCAGTCCCTATGCCACCGTGTCCAAGAAGAATGGCCAAACTAACGGGTTTTGCAATGGGGGAATTCATACGGCGAGCATGGATTCCGGCATTTCTTCGACAACACCACCACATAGTGGACAGAGTAGCAGCAGTGCTGGCGGGGTGGGCAGTGGCACAGAAAATGGGAGCAGGATGGCTACCTTCACGCCAAATGGTCACACCCTGATAGAAACGCATGCCGAGGTGCACCCGCACCGCCCGCTCACATCTGCGCCAATGAATGACAACATGAATTCGGAAGAGCAACGCAAACTAGACGAACTTCTGCACGGAATGTTGGCTCAGGTGGAAACAATTCCAGACTTGAAACCGAGAACAAATACAGTCAAGAGGGTCACTTATAGTCCAGAGATCACATCTTACACCAACGGTGACAGCCCCAGTCATATAATCAATGGTGACAGAGATGATGGAAGTGATAAGGACTTGCCTTACCATGCCCGTGACAACTCTCAGCCCTTCAGCTATCTTGTACCTGGTAGCAGTCCCACAACCACGAGGAAGTACCGTACCATCAACACAACGACCATTACTACTCTGCCTGAAAGGCGCCCCTATCGAAGTCTCGAGCCCACGGTTCTAGCTTCCAGGCAAATCGATCCTCTGTCCACACCACCTCCTGTCGCCCAGTCCTCTACACGAGACATTTCACCACCTCCACCTCTCCACCCACCATCATCCAACACAATGCCCAAATATGGCCGTTCTTATAGCCATGATCCAGCCTATGACTCTGACCCCAACCCCATATCTCAGTAAGTACTGTATATATTGTATGTGATTTTCTCCTTAGTTTTAAAAATTTTAATATAAGTTATGGAAAAATCTTGATGTTTTTGTTGCAATTCTCAAATATTCCATACTTATTAATGCAAATGTATTGTAGGTACTATAGAGATGAAGATCCGAATCACTGGCTCAGGCGTCAACAGGATAAGCTTCGAGAACGTCAAGAGGCAAAAGTTCGTGGGGAACGCTACCCAAAAGAGCGATTGTTGTTCTCTGAACTGAGGACGGCACAGTCGAAGTTGCCAAAACCGCCTGATAGTTCGGATGATGATGACTTGGACATTGATGGAATAATCGCTGATCACCAGAAGCCTTTGTATGTTAACACCTACACGAACGGCTATGGATCCCATCAGGCGCCAAGAGATCATAGCTCTCAAAGACCCTACGTGCCATCTCGTAGTCCTCCTACCTCTGGAAAACCACCAATATATGGCCGAGGAGGGTCTGCGCCTTCTTCACCATTGATCCCAAACCGAAGTAGCAGTAGAGACGCCACCCGCAATAGGTATGGCACGTGGCAGGGGTCTGGACCACAGGGAAAATCCCTGTCAAGACAACGCTCGGATAACTCCTATGATCGTGAACGACCGTTTGTGGCCGTTAAACGTGCCCACGAATCCAAGCAAGGTCGAGGAAGACAGCCAGGCAGTGAAACTTTCAATGCTATCTCAGCTACACCCATCTATCAGAATTTGGTGTCTTTTCAACACGTTTCACCAAGGAATGTGGAAACTACCTTGACATCATCTCCTCCACGACAGCCTCGAAGCCAAGGGCTTCTCACCACTGTGAATAAACCAGGGAGTGAATCAGCACCTCCCCGAACATCCAGTCCCAGTAAGCATGACCTCTTTTCTTAAATGAGCATGTACTACATGCTCATTGTGAAGGCATTAAGTTGAAGAAAAACATTGAAGTAAAATAGAAAATATGTTTTCCTGAAATTTTTCTATCTGATTGACACTGATATTGCATTCACATGAATCACATCCATAGCATATGCCAATAATGCATCATGCAGGATCATTTCGGAACAGAAATCCAAATTGATTTTATTTATTTTAAATTTGTCATGTACAGTAGAATAATATTATTAAGAATTTGAAGAAATCACAACATGTTAAAATAACATTGTGTGATATACTTATGATCTTAATTATTTTAAAATATTCTAAGTTTCAGGTCATTTGGACGATTTGGAATTTAGTCTTCAGTCCACTATAGATCCTAAACGTTCACAGGTTGGTTTACATGCTTCCTCTAGTGTTTCCTAAATTCAGGAGCATATTTATCACGTTAAGCTCGCAATTCTGTTTGGTTTTAGAGTGGCCATGATGTGTTTGGCACATCTTCTAATTGGTCCACCAACGGGACGTCTCAACCTGATGGTTCCGGTAGCCCTACCTCCTCTGGTCATGGTGACAGACCTGCCACTCCTGGCTTCCCCGTGCATTCTAGAACTTTTTACAATAACCAAGGTGCATTTTTTGCATTCCATCCATATTTCGAGTAGCCTTCATTAATTTGCATATAAATTGCTAACCAAGAATTTAATTTATTTATAGATTCAAGCACACCTCAGGGCTTACCCCCAAAAAGTCCAACCCTCTCTCGGTAATTCAGATTTTTCAATCTAACATATTGAGTGCTCACTGCTGTGTTATACAGATGGAAAATTATAACTATAATTTATGCTAAAGCAAGCCAGTGAAGTTCCCCCCAAATATCTTTCAGTCAAATCGTTTTGGGCAATTAAATTTTCATTTTGCCATGAAATTCAAATTTGGTCATTAGTAAAAAAAACTTTCAGAAAAAATTCCTTGACAATAAAGCTCTTTTGTTTAATTGGTCATTTTTTAGGAAGTTATAAAAGAACTTTTTCCATTAGTGCTGAAACCTATCTGATTGATGGGGTGTTGTTCCAAATACTACCTTAAAAATGAAGTGTTTTTCTTACTGTAAGGATGATAATAGTGCTGACAGTGATTGTCTTCATATGTACAAATAGAAAAGACCGCAGCCCCTCGCCAGCAACTGTCCAACAGCTTCGGGCTGGCTTATCTTCTGCGGCTGATAGCCGTCCCCACACTGATGGTGGACAGAGCTCGCCAACAGTTTATTTTGGCCAATCCCGCAGATCTAGTCTGGTGTCTTTGACAGAGCCAGTGGAAGTCATTCATCACCACCCTACGTTCGTCAAAGATACGTCCAAATTTTGGTACAAACCAAATATCTCTAGGGAAGATGGTCAGTTAATAATTATTACTTATCTTTTGAATTTAGTGAAAGTGCCAGTTGTATTGACAATCTTTGCTTTCTTGCAGCTATCAATATCCTGAAAGATAAGCCTCCTGGCACCTTTTTGGTAAGAGACAGCAACTCTTTCCCCGGAGCTTTTGGGCTAGCCCTCAAAGTTGCCTCACCACCGCCCAATGTGCAAAACAAGTCAGGTAAGATGAATTATTTTGTTTCGTAATATTACATTTACACTATTTACTGCATTATATAGCCTACAAGTACAATCACTAGCATACTTCTCAAACCAATTACTAAAAAGTAGTTTTTTTTGTTAGGCGACATTTCCAATGAATTGGTGAGACATTTCTTGATTGAACCTACTGCCAAAGGCGTCAAGCTGAAGGGTTGCAGCAATGAGCCAGTTTTTGGTCAGTTTTTACATTTTCTGAAATGTAAGTTAGATGTATTTAAATGCATTTTTCTGATATTTTCATTCATTTATTTAGCAAGCCTTTCAGCGCTGGTTTATCAACATAGCATTACACCTTTGGCTCTGCCATCCAAATTAATTCTTCCTGATACAGGTAAATTCAATACAGCACTATAATAACGTTATGAAGACGACACTGAATATTGAATGAGTGATTTATTAATTCATTTAGATCCAGCTGGGGATTTGGATTTGGTGGACAATGGATCACATTTATCATCTCAGTTATTGGCTCTTGGAGCTGGTTAGTCCTCTTTATCTTTTTATTGAATTACCATCTACATGTACAGTATATTTAAAATGCAAATAATTTGAAACATGTTTGTTTTGCAGCCTGTAATGTGCTCTACCTTTATACCACTGACATGGAAAGCTTGACAGGTCCGCAAGCAGTGTTGAAAGGAACCGGGAAGTTGCTGGACGAAAAGCCTCTTCCCGAACCCACAGTTGTTCACTTCAAAGTGTCCTCGCAGGGCATCACACTGACAGATAATAACCGACAGTAAGTGCGTTCACTACCTCGCTTTTGATAGGATACAAAGCAAAGCTCTTTATTGATGTGATTTCAATTGATTATAGGCTGTTTTTCCGGCGCCATTACCCAGTGAACACCATCACTCACTGCGGGCTGGACCCCGAAGACCGTCGTTGGACACGACCAACGGAAGATTCTGGTGTCCCAGTTACCTCAAAGTAAGTCTTACTCATAAATTACATATACATCTATTATGCTGTTGAATATTAATGACATCACCTGCTTGAAAAGAACTAACCTCTTCATAACGCATTTTTAACTTTTTGCTGCATTTTCGAATAGGAGGGTAACTTTTGATCGGTAAGTTTTTTCCTACTCAGACTGCATTAATTTTCAGGGTGTATAACCAGGTGATGCCATTAGCTTGGTAATAGGAAACTAAAAATTCAATGAAGTGCCTGTTTGATAAACTAAGTTTTAGATTGATAGAACAAGGGTCATCATGAAAGCAGTTAAAAGATTGAAACACTGGAAACGAATAACTTAAAAATAAAATTCCTTGGTCAGATTTGATATCAATGCCCGAACTGTGGTAGATTATTTCCCAAATAAATTGGCACGAAACACTGACTGCTCTGAATTATATATGTTTTGAAAAAAGAAAACCTAGTGTTTTCTGAGTGAGTGAGAATGCGAGTTTAGGGCGCGACCATGCCACATGACAGCAACTAAGGCTTGTTAACAATACGCATTCAAATTCTGCTTCTTTATGTACTGTAAATGTAAAGGGGAGACCTATTTTTCATGGCATTTGTAGAATCATCTGCTGGTTTGTGAGAAGAAACTACTAACACTTTGAACTACATGTACAGGTATAAGCAGAATAAGCTACAAATCTAATCCGCCATCTTTCATTTTCAGCCGCGTTTTTGGCTTTGTGGCTCGCAGACAAGGCAGCAAAACTGACAACCAATGCCACATTTTTGCCGAACTTGAACCAGAACAACCAGCCTCTGCCATTGTTAATTTTGTCACCAAAGTCATGATGTCAGGGTCTGCTGCGAGATCCACCATTATATGAGAAAACATGAGCAGGTGACGAGCATATGCTTTGGCAGCTTTTAAAATATAACGAGATGCTTACGCCTGAGGATCGCGGGATGTCTTCTTGTGAGAACCAGTGGGGTTCGTGCAGTGCCAGCGATTTTATTTTTCTTTGCTACAAGTTACAGACAAGCTAAGAGTTTCCGGGCTTGCCTTTTTACGTTTGTGAGTCTCCTATGGTGCCTAAAACTCTTGCGCTAACAGGTATCCATTTATTTTTATTACCAGCTTATGTGTTTTTGTATGAAGCCAAAAGCGAGCTTTTAAAACCGCTTTTATTTAAAACGTGTATCTGCAATCGTTCAAGTTTTAAAATTGTTCACCGACAGTGAAAAATGCAAGTTTTGAAGCTTTGTTTTACCTTTTTTAAAAGTATACAATACACCTACTGTAAATTTATCAGCCAGAGCCCGAATTAATCCATGCTTGGATTATAATTTGGATGGAAGACAGCTGGTGCAGTTGCTTTTATTGACAGGTAATGGAATTCAGGTTAACTCTACCCAAGCTTGGGTTTTTGTTTGTACTTTTATGAATACCCTTTTAGAAGCATTTAACAGTACGAAATAGGCCCTAGATGTGTTAAAAGTAGGCCTGTTATTTAACGATTATGGTCTAAATGAAGTAAATATGTTCAAAGTGCCTTTGCACTGACTGTGTTAAATAAGCAAATATTGGTTTTATAGGCTCAAACATGAATTTGGGTTTTGAATATGTAGTATATATAGTTTTTAATCTTGTGTGTTGTGTGAAATTAATGCTTCGATCAATTTATTGAAAATGATGTGAATACATTAAACCATCCCAAAGAAGCAACTTAATTTATTGTGCATAGCTTTCATTCTGGATGATTCATTGCCTGCTTGGCAAGTATCATGTTTTCTGCAAAACCCAAGTCTGGTGTCGCAGAATTTTTGATTCTTTGCATAATTGGTGAAGAAGTTTTTCCCAACCAGCTGACATTGGCTGACATGATCATGAATACTATTGGTGAAAAACAATGCTCTTTCAATTGTTAAATAAGGTTATAAACTCATGACAGCAAGAAATGTTTTTCTGGATCACAGATCTCATTTCCCACTTTTGTCAAATATAAATTTCATATAAAACTATTCCGATTTTTTGCAAAAATAGAAAAGTACAAAAATGAGCATTAATTTTTAGTACCTGTAAAATCTAGTTTCGTCTGTAACTTTTAATTGCCAGCGTTTTTCAAATAGAAATGTTCTTAATGTAAGAAAATTACTATTTGAAATATTTATTTGTACATGTAAGTATGTAAAGCTATATATATTACATATGGTATATTTAATAGCAGTTGCAGATGAACCTATGCATTAATTGCGCTTCTTTCAAACAGAAGCGATTTTCATGTTTCGTTTGTACGTATTGTAAAAGAAATCTTTTCAGTTTGCATCATAATTGAATTTGCTGCATTTTTTTGAAAAGTGTGCAACAAATGAGTCAATTTTATCACTTTTTCGATGAAAAAATTAACTGTTCGGAAATTTATGTGATTGATTGAAGTAAATTCAGTAACATTTTCTGGTCATTCTTCATAATATTATGTAAATGTGAGAATTCGAAATATTTTAAGAATTAGAACTAAGTTGAATTCAAATTTTATTGTGTACAATATGTCAAAAACTTTTTTTGTGTGTTAACTTAAAAAATGTCGGTCTGAAAAGCTCTGGTAATTTTTGTTTCCGGTTTTAGGTCGTCCTATAAGGCGATACGTGTTTGTCTCACTAATCATGAATGTATTTAGTGCCAAATGATCGTTTTGTTCAAGAGCAAGCCCTAATTGCCTACTCATTTATGAATACTGTGTATCTATTGTAAGTATATAATTAACACTTATGCTAATTCAAAATAAACTAAAAGCATTGCATAAAAGCCTTCGTTGAACACCTTCACTTCATTTAATAGCAACAATAATATCAGAAGTTTTAAATATGTGTAAAAAAATGTTACTCACAAAGAAGCGTACCAATATCTTTTCATTTCCAAAGTTTTTTTTATTAAAAACCATGGAAATAAATTAAATATATCATTACCTTGCATTTTATTTGAAATCTCCCTACACATGTTTACTTTTAAAAAAATGAATAATTTTACTCAATGGTTTTCTAGTGTTACTATTTCATAGTGTTTATGGCGTCATTACAGTATGTTTTAGACAGAACAGTGGATCATTACTTTTGCCCAGTGACACATCTCTGAGAGTCATATTCGTTTAACAGTCAACCCTGCAGTTTCTACTTATTTAAATCTGGGTAAGTTTAACATACTTTAACAATGGAAAATAAAATCGACAAAAAACTCGCACACAAATCGAAATTAGGCTTTGTTTTTAGGCATTGACCTACATGTATTTGTGTAAATTCAAAGTAAATGTGACACTTTCACATGCTTATAAAACTTAAGGTAATAATTAAATAATACCTCAAATTAAGGTCTAAAAATGTAGTTCTTTTTTTAAACTTTTGTTTTCACCCAAAACGCCATATCTGATCTGAATGTCATGCAGGTAGTCTCAAGTTAGAATTGATTAATATAAACTATAAATGACACAGCTGATGTGAAATACAAATGAAACAAAAAATAATCGTTTTACTTAGAAAATAATGCTTACACAAATAGTGTTCATGTACTATAACTTATGAGTTTATGTACATTGGAGAACTACTGTACGTAACTTCAAAACAATTTATAAAATTAACAATAATGTCTATTGCGGCAAAGATATGCCAACATCTAAATCTGTCTCGATGCCCACTTCTTCATAAAGCGCCTTTTTACCCTTGGGATAACCTTCGAGGATGGAGTTCAGAATATCATCGGATATCCGTTTGCGTTTTCTCCACTCTTTCACATACTTGTCCCTTTCCTTGTTCACCTTTTCCTTGTCTTCCACAGTGACTTGATTGGGATTTTCGGCCAGAAATTTCAGTTTCTGGCGCAACACGTCGACCTCTTGCCTCGTTTGCTTCAACTGTTTTTCAGCTTCTTGAGTGGTCAGACAAGAAGTGAGTTTGGTGAGTTCGACTTCCGCAGCTCGCAATTTCGAATGACCACTGCTCAACTGTTCGTTCAGTTCAGCAATTTTGCTGTCCATTTCCTTGATTTCGGCATCATTGACACTGGGAAATTTGCTTTGATTGACCACGTACACTTTCTGCTTTCCATATGTTTTTTCACATACCTTGCCGCTGACCACCAACTGGTCGATGGCTTTTTGCACCGCTGTTTTTCCGTGCTCCTTATGCATGTTGGTGAAGATGTCAACCGTGCTATAAGGTCGGTTCTGCTTCTGCAAATAGTCCCACACAGCATCGGTTGCCGCGGCATCTTGTTTTTTACTCATTTTCAACGTTTCTTGTAGGAGAACTATCCACGCGTTCTCAAAAAACTTCAACAAGATCATTCGACGTAACAAACCATATCCGCAGAGATTTCCCGCCAAAATTAGTCTGTACAAAAGCGCCCTCTATTTTTCGTTCGAATTGTTTGTATGCATTTACTACACGCAGAGTGGCACGCTAGTTCGCATTTGTTCGTTCTTGATCCTCCGTCGGAAAAATATATTTAAAAGAGAGTGTTGAGTTGTTTGGATTATTATGAATTCAACGTGATTCTCCACGTGGTTTTAAATAACAGAAATGAAAATTTAAATTGGAATGTTGTTTTCCGAGATACACACCACATCGAAGGTAAACAATTTTCTGCACAATCGCCTACTTATATTGTTATGGGAATTAATCTCGAATTATCACATGTAAGTTATTTTGAGGTCAAATCAAAACGTGATATACTGGACATGTAAGTCAAGCACTCATTACCTAAAACTAAGAGTAAAGGCTTTTCGGTGATAAGAATGATAACTGTTAAATTAAATCTTTAATATACTGAAAAATATTTTCAATAAGTAATATTTTGAAGTACATGTATTATGATAAGAAAGATAATGCATTGTTTTTTCCAAACCCATCTGCAAAAGTTTTTTTAATTGTTCATTTTAAATCAAACAAATGAAACATCATTGGAATAAGATTTTCTCCTTATTATTCGGATTATTTTCGAGGATCACTGCCGATTGCGGCAGCGCACGCAATAGAGGTACTCAGATAGACGCTTTACGAATCATACTTTGGCAGCCGTGAATTCACGTGTGCAAAATCGACACGCGATTTGAAAATTCACGTACATGTAAGTGTTTTTAAACCAATTAATGCATTCCATTTGCACATTAAGTGATTTAAAAACTGCCACAAAAGACAAATTACGTCAATATCTTAAGATTAGTAAAAATCCACGCTTAATTGTTGATGTTAAATCTTTAAAATTGACATTGCTGACGAAGATCTGTGTAACCAGTCATGGACAAGGCCTTTTTTTCATTACAATAACCGGGTTTACCCCAATTAGCAAAATTGTAAGGCTTCGATAAATTCCGAGGTGCACCTCGAAGTTAACGCAATAGTTCTTTGATCAATATGGGCCTATTTGTTTTCAGAAATAATTGCTTCAAGGCCATTTTCCTACCATCAAATTATATTCCAAAAGAAATGTCTGCGAAAGCTAATTATATACAGTACATATTGCAGGCAATTTAATTAAAAAGGTACTCTGCGAATGCTCAAGGTCATCTCGTTTGCAAATATATACAGTATGCATTGGAATGCAATGACTGATTTTGCATGAAAATTAGAACGAGCTTGCACCTTACACTCCTCGCCGCGATCTGAGCAGTTTGATTAGCATATACATGTAGGCCTACTCTATACTAGCATACAAAATGGCGATTTGTTGAGTTTTATTGCGGATTAATTAGTTGGAAAAAAATCAAGGAATTAAGTGCCTGTATTTCCCAAGATCCGCTGACCGTAAAAGCACAAAGGAACTCGCAAAGGTATGAATTAAATTATTATAAATATTACTGTTTTGATGGAGGCATGCCATTTACATACATGTAAGTAAATGCCAACCTACCTGTACTGTAAATTCAACTACTGTATATGCAGTGACATGTAAAACAAGGAAATGTTGTGACATGTGATGTAACATGTACATGTAATTTTTTGCATCGTCCATGTAATGTAATGTACCTACAGTACATGTACAGTATGTACTGCATGCTGTCAAGTACAGCGGGCTGAGCGGAAGGTGATTTACTAGTACAGTATGTTCTCGATCAATTGACAAATGTAACAATTAACTACAGATACAATATACTGTATGTCAATAACTTTGACTTTTACTCTTAAATCAGTAAATGTGGCACCAAATTATTGTCGAATTAAGAGTTTAATTTCCTGCTTGATTATGAATTTTTCCTACTTTGGAAATAAATGAGAAAATATAAATTTGTTAGGTTAAATAGATGAGTCATTGTTGGTATAAGACTCTCTTTATTCTAAAAATTAAAAAATTTAAGAAAAGCCACCTAAAATGCTTTTTAAGTTTAAGTGAAATTCGTACAATTTTGAGTATGATTAAATACTGTCTGTATATCGGTTAATATTGAAATTTAAGATTTCTTACCGCAAAACCCTGAGACCCACATCTAAAATGTATAACTTGTTTCAGAATGCATGTTCGAAATATATTTCTGAATAAAATTATTGATTAAATTAAATTTGGAGCAATATTGTATTTATAGTGTGAGGTAATAGTATCAAAATATATTTAAATGTATATACAATATATTTCAAAACATGTACACTGTATATTTGAACAATCAAGTTTGTTCTAAATGCACCGCTAATATACACTGTATTTAAAAAAATATATTATAGCTCCTAATTTGATTTTTGATCATTGGAAATGCATTTAAAGTGTAACATTTCACATTTTTTTTAGATGTGGGAAATATACACACAACTACCTAGGGATGACACTTCTAATGAAAAGTTTTAGACCGTTTCAAAACTGAACATTCCAAAGAATCGGCTCGAGATTACAAGATGGTTGCGCATATCTGTCACTCGTCAATATAGGCGTACTACCCATTTCACGTCACCGCGCGTAATGATTGCAGGTGGGTTTAGAATTCCTGCTTGCTTAGTTTACTAAACAAGTCACCAGGGGGCGAGCCAATCTGTGGCGGATTAGAGAGCCTATGGCGGATACTGTTGAAAGCCCTGCAATTTTGACCGATTGTTTTAGCAAAAAATAACTGGAGGTCCATCTTTTACTACAAATATGGTTCAATTTCCAAGAATTGCACGAGCCTATAGAAAATATGAATGAAATT
>JAQGAO010001807.1:0-22448 GCA_034697705.1 Ommatoiulus sabulosus | reverse complement strand
ATGCAGATTCCTCTCATTCTTTGCCCCAATTTTTTTCTCATTTTCTGCTCTACCTCCCTCTACTTTCCCTAACTTTTCTTACATGTAAATCCCACATGTACATGTATGAAGTACTAGTATATCATGCAGCTTTCCATCATTTCTTTCCTTTTTTACTTAACATGTACACAGGTGCATGTACATGAAAAGAATTTAGAACGTGGGTTGACTATGCATTTTTAGAGTTTTTCAGGCCAATGCTAGAAAATTCCTAATAAATTCATCTGACAGCTGTCCACCTATCTCTATTTTTAGTTTTAATTTCCTTTATCATTAAACTCAATACATAGTTATGCAGCAACCATTTGGTTTCAAGATTAGAATAAAATTTCTAAGACTATTAAAATAGTGCCAATAAATTTTGCATATCTTTAAAGGTTGAAATTAACTCCCTAATTCTGAAGCTCATTGTCTTCAAAATGCTTCTCTATTCATAATATTTGTCGTTTGGCTTTCACGACTTGAATTGCACTCATTTAGCTGCAGTTTTTAATTATTGATTCTATGCAATGCAATGGGCTTTTGATTATTCTTCTGGGCGTGGTACCCAAACCAGCTCATATAACAATAATAGTTTGTTTTGACAGTACATGTATTTTAAATAGGATAAGCTGGGTCATATAACTTGCATAATTTCTGAGATGGTTAGTAATGTAGTTTAAATATTAATAAATGTTAGCTTAGTGCATTTTAGTAGGTTTTTACAATTCATAACCTATAGCTCTAGGTTGTATACTTTAACTTTCCGATCATTCCACGAATGGTTTAAAGCACATTTAGTTGATAACTTTAAAGAGTATGTATGGTTAACTAAAGCAATGCTGTGTTATATCTTTCAGGCATTATATGGTCAGAGGGCCTGAAGGTACTCCTTATGAAGGTATTGTAATTACAAATACAATGCATCTTGCGTTGCTTGATTGGCTTTTAAGTAAAATAATATTTTATTTACATAAATTAGTGTCATATTAGCAACACTTTACTTTCTCTTGATTAGGATTGGATTCCTTATTTGACTTTACCCTGAATGTTTTTATGGATTTATACCGTTGCTTCCTGCAAGTCATCTATTTTCTAAGTCAAGCAGATTTTTGTTTGCTAACACAATATTAAACGTCGTTTTGTAATAAAAACAATTATCAGAACTTAGTACTGCTGTTGAAGCCATAACTATACCGTAGAAATTTAGTCACATGTTTGGCTATGTTAGTTCTCCTGCTTACAACGTTTTTAAGCATTCGCAGCATAGCTATTACTATGTTACGTTGATTATGAATGCAAGCCAATTAAGCAAAACTTGCCTCGTTTATTGAATTTGCAAATGTAACAGTTATTTATGCTATATTTTGTCAATAGGCGGTCTGTACCATGGAAAATTGGTTTTTCCAAGTGAATTCCCTTATAAGCCTCCTAGCATTTACATATTAACACCTAATGGTCGATTTAAATGCAACACTCGTTTGTGCCTGTCCATAAGTGATTTTCACCCTGACTCATGGAATCCTGCTTGGTCAGTTGCCACTATCCTAACCGGCCTTCTTAGTTTCATGGTGGAGAAAAATCCAACTCTAGGAAGCATTGAGACATCTGATTTTGAGGTTACTGGAATGGATTATATCGCTCATAAAAATCACGTTTTTTGTTGGATGTTTATTGATTTCTTTAAAATGTGTATTTATAGAAACGACAATTTGCGTGGAGTAGCGGAATATTTAATCTTAAGGATAAAACGTTTTGCGAATTGTTCCCTGATGTTGTTCAGGTAATTGTCACCATTACATGTATTTCATGTCGCTTTGAAAGAAAAAAAATATAAAGAAAACCACACTAAGACTTTAAACTAATACACTCATGTCCAAAATCCAAGCATAATTATATAATATTCACTTGTTTATAAATTGTGCTTAGCTTTTGGACATAAGTATAAATTTCTATTGTTTTATAGTTTTAACCACAAGTCTGCAGAGGATAAATTTCAAGTTCCTCTCTCTCCCTTAATGTGTTAAACCAAACCCTCTATACTTTACGCTTTTTAACATTATCTATTTTTGTACATACCTAAGGTACAGACTAATCTGTAAATGATGCACATTAAGGCATCAAGAAAAATAACAAACAATGAAATAAAATAATTCCAAAAAGGTTATGTTAATGTGCAATCGTTCTATGCAGATACCGTGATTTTGGTTATATGCTTACCATAACCATACATGAATTTGAATTTCTAACTTTGAGATTTATTTAAAATTTTCTAACTATGGGTATCTGCAACAATGAAATCTCTAGGTTGTCATGCAAAAAATATTAATAATAAATTTTCTTCATTTTTCTATGTAATAACAATATTTTTTTAGGAAATCAAGGAGGAGCTCGAACAGCGGAAACAACAAGAACGGCTTAATGCGGAAAGCCAGCCAAGTGTTGTGACAGATGGATCTAATAGTAGGCAAACTCTTTTCCGTCATCAACTTCATTTAAACCAGGAGAATGGAGTGATGGGCAGTGCACTGGCCAACGTTATGGTCATTGTTGGTTTTGCTGCTTTTGCATATTCAGTGAAGTATGTCTTAAAATCTTTAGCACAATGACTGGTTGGTTTTCAAATGCAAGCATTGCCAGAAATAAGTGATCTCCCTCCATTGATGATGCATTTTACAAAATTAAGCATACATACACGTATGCCGACAATGACTACATATGTATATAAATATATATTTTGTGGAAATGCATCTTCTTTAGCCTATTGAAAGATCCGGCTCATGTTTGATAGGATATCTTACTTGCGCTGAAATTTGCTAGTGACAAACCTGTCAACAATTGAAGATTTCAAGCACATTTAAGGGACGTTTTTAATTAATTTCAAGTTTTGAATTGCCATCAGATTGTGTATAGATTCATCCATGTTGGATTTAGTGATGTTTTGGCCACGTGCCAGCAACCCTGGATGCCACATATGCTATTTGTTAGTCTTTAATATCTGTTTATTTTGAAATATCAAATACTGTTTCACTTCATTATTGACTGTCAGCTGGAATCTAACAAATGTTCAATTAAATTTTATTTCCTTTCTTGGATTAGATCTGTATTGATTGGTGAACACGTCTTTTCAATAATGATTATTTAAAGTTGAATGCACGCAAAAATAATTTGCACTTAAAAAGCCTTAAATATTCGCAACTCTTACTTCCCACCTAGGGGTAAGTTTGGTAATTAAAACAGGTTTGTGTTCTCATGAATTCTCTCCGATTCAGAATTTTCATAAGATCAAGATTAATAATTAATGTTGTAACTTCTATCGGTATAGCTGAATATCGTGCCCTATTAATAATTTTCTTCAAAACTTCAGAATATTATTATTTGTTTAACTGTGATTTTATTGTTTATTAGTCAGGACTAGTTACATTTGTCCAAACGTCGATTCAATTTTCTCAGACTATCATCAACCATTTGTAGATTGTTAATATCATTATACCTATTGAAAGGATTTTTATGCAGAGTAGAGTACCTAAGGTGAGCGTAACTGTCAATTGCAGTTTCTTATTTGAAGATAAGACGTGGATAGGCCTTTTTAGGGAATGTTGAGGTAAAACCGTACATATCCTTTGTTAAAATTGTCAATCGAATGACAATGCAAAAACTAAAGGTAGAGCTTTCTGAAAGTCTCGTTGAGCCAGGTATTATTGTACATTATGATTTCTATCTAGAGCTTTAACATGAATTATGTGCCTTGGTATTGTAATTAGCAAGATCCAAGCTTTCATTTACCTTGCATTGATTTGTTGAAATCATATCGTTCTTCTGTTAAAAATCTCCAACTTTATATTATTTTCTACAAAATTTATTGACTTACACCTTAAGGCAGGAGACGGAACGTTGAAATTATACAATGTTGACTTGAAATTGGTCTGGTGTAAACCTCCATCAGTCCATATTTACTGTAGTTCTAGAGCCATGAATATATTTTTTTACCAAATGTTGAAACTTGTGTTTTAGCTAACAATGCAGTGATTGCAGTCACACACAAATGACTGGGCTCCTCCTTTATTTAGCAAATGACTAAATAGGGCATAGTTGAATAATGTAAATAGGGGAGAAGCAGCGCTGACCAGAGTTGCGCATTACTGATTATGCATGCACGAATATTCTTTTTATAATTAATATGATTCTACTTTTAATTGCAATCTTTACGAACTGCATAAAAGAATAAATGAAGCACAGTAGGAAATAATGCAGATTGCAGATTTAAATCCAGTTGTTCAAGTTGTGAATAGTGGATGTGACACGTGTGAAAAGTACCAAAATAGAAATGTAAGCAAAAATGGTTTATTTATTCAATTATTGCTTAGTTTATCAGTAATAATGTTCTTGATCATTCTTGCAATACTGACAAAATACATGTTTTTTATAATATACAAATGTTGTGAAAAAAAAAATATATAAAAAGATGAGCAGCATGATTCAATGCCTCACTGGTGTAACCAATGTTAGCAAAACAAAGCAATGCAATATTGATAATAAAAACGCAACTAACACAAACATGATAATAATTCTGTGAGATATCTAAATTCACATGACTGTGATATCTTTTTTTTTCTCTTCAAACTATTGCAAATTTCAGTTGGCTTTCCATTTTGAATGTACAACATCCAAACACATTTTCTTTGCATGTCCCAATATTATTTCTTCATAAAATCTGAACAGAATTTAGCTTAATAATCATAGTAAATTTCAACATTATGGATGTAAACTTCTATTCCACAAATGTATTTGTGTCAATATTCACTGAAACTTGCTATGTACCATTAGCAATGCAATGATATGGAATTTAACAGTATTTTATTTCCAATAATGTAGATTCCAGGAAATTATGTTGACTACTAAAAGAATTGTTACAAGTTGCAAACTGTCAAGATGTCACCTGGACATATTTTAAAGAGGTGGGAGCTGCATGCCAGTAATATCACACACATGCATTTACTAAATGTCTACTGTAATAAATATTATATTTATATTTAAAACTACCCCACATCTAAGCAAAATATCAATTCTTATCAATATGTAATTCATTTAGTAATTTATCCTGAAAGAATTGGCCAATGCAATCTTGGTTTGCAATGCACCAAAATTTATTGCCAAAAATGTTTAAAAAAACTGGAGCCTTTCGAAGGAACGATTTGCACTCGTAGTAAAACTAAAAAAAAATCTACATATAAAAAGCTTTAATTGAGCCCATGATAAATAAGGCAATCGATCACTGATATTTGGCAATGAAAAGCTGCATTTGCTCAGGGGTCAACGAATGAAACCATGATGTAGCGTGTTCCAGCGAGAGTTGGTAATCCTTCGTGATAATGAGTTAATCGGCCTGGATGCATTAATGTCCACCCCATGCGGGAATCTGTGATACTGCAATTGTATCTCACAAAACGGCAGCCTCCGCCCTGTAAAATATGCAAATTTAATATAGTTACTTTAACTTCTGGCTATGATTTTCCCCACATCCTCAACGTTTATCCCTTTACCTCATAGTCGATGCCTGGACTATTTAAGGCAATGTTGATCGTATATGTGGAAGAATCATGGTGAGGTCGTAGAGCTGGTTGTTCATTGGGCTTGTAACGCACAACAAAATTCATCTGAGCTTGAGGGGGCTAGAAGGGCATATTATTATTTAAATTAGAAACATGGTTGTTTTGATACTCTGTTTTTGCAATACAAAAGCAATGTCTCCTAACAGCTGCTCCATTGAGTAAATGTAGGGCTTTCTATGCTTTTATTATCATATGATAAGTTTGCAAATAGGTGATGATAATGTTAACTTACGTCATGGTAGTATCCAGTGTAAACTCGTTCTTGAACTGGTCGGATGTATTCTCGCAAGAAAAACAGCCAATGTTGTTCATACCCCACTTGATTCATATGAATGTCACGTGTAGGAACATTTTCATATCCTCCTTCCAAACGAGTGTCCTGCAAAATCAATTTTAATTTTATGAACTTCGCAACAAAAATATATTAAGACTCCATTTGATGATGCTTACTTGATTTGACCCATCAGACCATTTTCCAAAGTTTTCCATCATACCTATCAGTTCCTGGCAATACCGGGGCGTGACGACGGGAAACCAATAAACATCTGGACATGGCTAGTAATTGCAAAGATAAAAACTATCTTCATAATATGTTCTCTTGCTTTAATTTGAGTAATTTTAAGTGGCTTACAGTTTCCACAGGCTGATTTGGGTCTAGATTCCTGGAGTAATTCTCATGAATGTATCGAGCTTCCCAATCCTATAAAATGAATTATCAATTAGAGATTAACAAGTTTGCAAAATGGGTCCCTTTTAACACATTGCAATTAACTTACCAGTCGATTATCAAAGATTTGATACATTTCTGGATGTTTTATGGCTGGATTGTATGTCTCGCTATTAATTAGGTGACCAAAATCTTCAGTATTTGTAATGTAGAAAAAAATTCCCTTTCGAGTATAAAAAAAAAGAATTGATTACCTATAAGCTCGTTACTAGTACTACCACTTAAACGAAATTTGGCAACATTTTTGTTTACCTTGTCTCTCAAATTGTAACAGAGAGCCATATCGGCATCTAAAAGATTATGGATGTATGATGGGATATTATTCTTGTCTTTCAACAAACTACCATTAAGAAGATATGCAGCGGACATAAAAGGAACATTCCAGACACCTCTGTAAATGAGACATTTAAAGTGAACATTTTAATATAAGTAATATAGAAAATATTAAAATTATACGACCATTTGATGTTGACGTCGATATACCCTTAGTAATGATAGAAATTTAGAAAGCTACTTAATTGTGAAATACATTTAAATTGTTATTTGAATAATTTTTCCCCAATGCTGTTGAGACATAAGTTGGGAAAATAAATCACATTTTTGCCGATTGGCGTTATATTTTGCATAATGTTTATATTAACTATTTTTTTAAAAAAATGAACAAAATCTTTTTACGTTGGTGGATGAAATTGCACAAGCATGTTTCTATTTATACCAGGAGTTGCTTTAGAATTTTTTTAGCATTCAGAGTATAGGGATTGAACCCCTCCAAAAGGGCCCCCTACTAAAGATTAAAATGTTACTGTTATCACAGATACTAAAATTGCATTAGGATATTAATTGATTGTTAGTTTCAATTGGTGGTTGCACACTCAAAAAACTGAAATTGAATTTTATGTGACACTCGAAAATCCATCTGAAACAAATATAGTAGCCTGGTTATAACTGTACGAAACTACTCTAATAAAAGTAGTGCCTGATGTCTTCATGACTAATACCAAGACAAACATTCAACAGTATACATGTACTATATGCAACTTACAGATTTCAATTGCACAACTGCGAACATATTACACTTATTAACATTTAATGTATCCAATTACTGAGAATTTGTTTTTCCCCTTTGACCGTGACAATATCAAAGATCCAGTGTCCTTTCAGTACTTTTCCATGTAGCCACTTTATAGCAACATAAAACGCCCATGACAGGAAACCCATTTCATAGGCACAATTGATTTCCTCATAATAATTCGTGTAGAGTTTATTAAGCTTAAAAAATAGAAAGAAATCCAGGGTCGAATTCAAATTCGTTCAAGACATAGATAGCCGAGGACTGGTTGGATTTACGCAGCGTAAAAAAAACGTAAGACCAATGGAAATCAGCTATATTTCCAAATTGGCACTTTGTGCCATGTTGCTTTTTGTGAGCTTAATGCTACCTGTCACGGCGCAAAGGGGAAGAGGTCGCGGTCGAGGTGGTAATCGAAATAGAATTATGATTCAAAACATTAACCAGGATACAAACTCAAAATTGGATTACTATAACGATCCCAAGGTATGCATGATGTTTTTTTATGAAATATATTACTATACCAACAGCTTTATATGCAATATTTAGTTTCATTCATTGATAACTGTCAATTTTAGGGTGCAAGGATTATCAAAGCCTCTCATTTTGATTTGGAGTACATTCTGGGCCACAAAGTTATGTTTCTATGCGAGGCCAAAGGAGACCCTCGACCACAGATCATTTGGTTAAAGGACGGAATCGAGCTTTATGCACATCCATATTTACAGGTCAGTACGTGTAATAATAGTTAACCAAATTTAGCAGTGATTAATTTAATTCTAGCTGTCAGATGCATATAGCTTGACATGCTCACTCATTATGCACTTACAACTATAGAACAAACTGACAAACCCACAACTGTACATACAGTAGATCTTATATGCAAAAGCAAATTGTGTCAATATATGCAATTTAACTCCCCCTTCGGAATAAGCCTGAAAATTGCAAGGAGGATGTTGTTATTAAAATTCTGTCACCTTAATTGATTTATTCTGCGCTGGCTATGACGTCAATGAAGCACCAATAGTCTTCAAATAACTAAACCAGAATCAAACCCGCAATTTTGACAAGATAATTGCCAGCACTTGAAATTTATGGTACATAATTATTAGAAATATTTTCTTCATTTTGAAAGCAAACTTTGATTTGGATTCAATCGCCTTTAACAAGTTCAGACCAATTCAGAATTTCAAGAGCAGTAAACTAGGTTTCAGGCATGAACAGTACATGTTAAAAAAAAGGTTTAATCAAAAAAACAAAATAGCCATAGGATGTATTCAGAAAGAAATCAAGAATAAACGAAACATTCATTTTTTAATTGTTTTTTATAGGTAATTTTATTGAAAAATATTAACTTTATTTTTCAAAATGTTCGAGTTCTAACATATAATTTGATCTCCAACATCCTAGTTGCTAAGACTGCTTTTCACTTTTAAATTTTTAATAGTGTTGTACTTTTTCCAGCTCCATGAGTGGAAAATTGGTGATGATGTAATTAAGAGCAAAATGGAAATTGACCCAGCTACTCAGATGGACGCTGGCATATATGAATGCCATGCCAACAATAAATACACAGTAGATCGACGGGTTTTCAAGGCAGATTTCTCCATTGATGAATAAGTCAGCTTCGTGTACTTTTTTTCAAAAGATGTAATTACGCGCATACGCTGTGTTATTAAAACGCCATAATATAGTCCTACTATAACCAGGATATGTGTAGACTTTCACATTAATTCATCTCTTGCATATGACCAATGCTATATTACTAGTCATTGATGTAAAGAAATATTATACATTTGAATAGTTACAAATAAACTATTTTTAAAGCAAATTTTTCCATCCATTTCGATTCGAAGAACTTAGTTGTGACTTTCACACATGTGCTACCATCGCATAAGATGTATGCATATCCACATTTTATGCTAATAAAACATAAGCGATAATGTACATCTGTCTTTTCATTTCCTCGAGAAAAAAACCTTCACTTGAAACATATGACTTTGTAACCTATATTATAACCCCACGTGATCACCATAAAACATATACTGCATATGCAAATGGCGTATGTAGCAAACGGGGTTAAATGCCCCTTTATTGGCAGTCATCTTCCAATCTTATTTTTTTCCTCATGCACCGGCCCTGTCTATCTACAGGACTATAAAAGGCTGGGTGATGAGAGGCAACATGATGAATTGGATCAATTGAGCTCAGAAAAAGGGGCTCCACTTCCTCAATTGTAAACGTTGTTAAAATAGATAACGGGTTTGTTAAACTTTGTCAGATGTCAGCAAGCCAGTGGTAGAAACGTTATAAACGGCTCAGTAGATTCTACTAAGTGAAATATTCATCAAAGTAGTTTTAGAGAATGCTCATGTTCAACATATTTTGGTGCATGCTCATAACAACATATACATTCTCCCCGTTGGTTTCTGCTCAACGAGGCAGAGGGCGAGGGAGAGGAGGTCGTGGAAGAGGAGGAATCATGAAGCAAAATATGAACCAAGATGCCAATTCACGAGTGGATTATTACAATGACCCGAAGGTAAAAATCTGATTGGGTTAAATGGAAATTCGCTAGAAATTGTTTTAGCTCGATCTGTAATTTCTTAAATATGTCTAGGGAGCAAGAATCATCAAGGCATCGCATTTCGATTTGGAATATGTACTGGGCCATAAAGTCATGTTTCTTTGTGAAGCTAAGGGTGACCCTGTACCACACATCACGTGGTTTAAAGATGGCATGGAACTTTACGCACATCCATATTACCAGGTCAGTGAATGCGTTTCTAATAAGTTAGATTCTGGTAAAAAAAAAAACATTATCATTTCACACGAAGTTTGGAAAAAACAATGAAATTTGATATTTCATATAACATCTTTAAAATTAATGCGCCCCTTTCACATAATTTATCTGCTATTTTTCCTTCATAGCTGCATGAATGGAAAATCACTGATCAGGTAATTAAAAGCAAGATGGAAATTGATCCTGCCACCCAGATGGATGCAGGATTATACGAATGCCATGCTAATAACAAGTATTCCGTCGATCGTCGGAGTTTTAAGGCGGATTTCTCAATTGGAGACTAAACTTTTAATAATTGATTGCTGTGATCATCATGCCCACGTAATTACACGCATTAGATTTTCATTATTTATCTAAATGTAATACTATCGTATGATTAGCAAAAAGGGCCTTTTTATGAAATTTACATTTTATTGTGTATCTGTCGCTATTTAAGTACCTGAACTTTTTGTACGAAACGAATAAACCAAAAAATAAACTGAAATAAGTGCATACACATACAATATTTATAATACTTTCGTTATTTACATTGAAAAGTAGTGGGATTAATTCTGCCTCAAGGACGTTTATAAGAAGATATTATGAGACAAAATTCATAATTGACTGCATGATTCCTCTCTTAAAAGTATACATACATGTATGCTATTGCTCTCATTTCATGTTACACCCAAGGCTATAATATGCTTATGAATTAATCTAACAAATGAATAATATGCAATTATCCACTTGGTTGGCTGGGTGGTTAATATTTTGTTGATACAATTCATTACGGAACTAGCTTTCTTGTAGTGTGTTAACCGAAATATCAAGCATTAATTAGAGGGAAAATGTCAACATGTACTAGAAAAATGCTGTTGCAGCTGCTTTGCATGAATTGCTAATAAGCTTTTTAAAAAGATCTTTTAAAAATATTCTTAAAGTTCAACAAATGCCTCAACAGCTAGTCACGGTTTGTGCAAAACTAGTGTTAAATTTTAAATGCTTTTTCCAGTCCAATTTTCATTGGACCAACTCAAATATCTGACGTCCAAATGATCTACATTCCATCACATTTTAAAATTCTAGATGTCAATCAACTTTGAAAAAAACATTATTTCTCAATTTTTGATTCCAAAATTCCACTTCAACAAAAGCTTAATTTCTAGATAGAGATAAAATTTAACTCACCGTCTCTTTTTATTGATGATCTCCATATAATCATTGGACCGAGCATAAAATCCGTCCGGAGTGAGTGCACCCCAAAAATTGGACCACACCTTAAAGGGTCGTACCAGCATGGGCGACAACACAGGCCTGTATTAACAAAAATCCGTAAGTTCGTTTGTGACGACATAAGCCCAGCTATTTATGAAGAATAATTTTGAAATGAAATAGTTCATTACCTGTTTTGTTCGATTAGGAGTTTCAGTGTTTGAGGGTTGGTGAGCATTGCATCTGCATCCACCGAAAATAAATAATCGCAGCTATTCTTAACGCATTCCTCTCTGTAAATAAGCAAGCATCGTTTTTAAAAGAATCACTGCTATTATTACAAAAGGGTTTAACTCCTTTTCAAGTTCAACTTACAGTCCAGAATTTCGTGCATGCCATTCCTTCAAATTTACTTCAGATGGCACATATGTGACACTCTTATATTTGTTTTTATTAGCTTCCAAAAATGTGTCGACTTCTTCTTCCTGAATTGCTGCCTAAATTGTAATTTAAGAAGAAATAGTTACACAAAATGGGACTTAATGGGTTGGAAAACACTTTAGTCACCACACTGTATAAACGAGTCGATTCGATTATTACCTTCCGGTGCACATGTATAAACAAATCTATCCGTTTTTTTGGGTAGGCTAGTTGGGAGATCCTTACGAGAAAATCTTCCAAAAACGGTGTTGGCTTTTCCAGGTAAATTGCCAATAAAACTTTCGGATATTCACTTTCCTACAATTTGGAAAATCACACATTTCAATGTATATTGTTATGTTATACGAATTCAATTTCTATTCAAATATATAAAATTGCAAATGGATTGAAATCAATGAGCTGAAAATAACCCGTTTATTTCATATTCATGTTAACTATACTCTTTTGAACGATATTCATCAAAAAGTACGTAAGGTGAATTTTTTAGATAATTAAATTTTTTAAGTATGTAATGTATATTTGCAAGATTAATCCATCCAGTCATTTTAATGTACATGTATTCTTCATGATAGACCCTTACTTGTACATTTTCAAGGCTGATTTTATCTTCTGTACACTGAGTGCAACCGTCCTGGGGTGACCACGATTTAGCCAAGTAGTTCCCAAGAGAGTTGAGAACAGTCTAAGAAAAATGCATTCGAGTGCCCTCGAGTTTATTAAATAATTCTATAATAATTCCATAATAACAGTAACTTCCACTCACTTTACTTAGTCCATTGCCATGAACAACAAGTGGTGTGGTGGCATAAGCAGTGTTATGCAAATAGGCATCATCATCCTTAAATCGCAGCTCAACATCCCCTAAAAAGAATATAATTTATCATTTCAATTGATACCTTTCAATGTTAACCCTAGTTATTTTAACATTTCTAAAGGGGTTAAATTGGACTCACCAACAGCACCATTTAGATTTTGGAAGATTTCCGCCTTGTTGTCGAGCTTTATATTCCATTTTTTCCTCAAGTTTTCATCCAAGTAAATTTTTGTATAGAATAGCTGATCATCATCTGCATTTTTAATTTCGGAACTGGTGATCATCTCGTACACATCGTGAACATGTCCAATGAACCCTTGAATAATGATTTTATTGAGCACAGATTATGCATTTTCAATTTTGCAAAGAAACAATAAGGTAAGGATGGGTTAAGGTGAACCATTTGTCAACTAAAAATACACAAGTTCGTTTTTCTCTCAAACTCATTTATTTATGTATTATTATTACTATTATATTACTGTAGATGGATCCAGGAAATTGTTGTAAGTGGTCTCAGGTGGAAAGCAAAGCGCTTTTGCAATTGGTTAGTAATGATTATTTGTTGTTTTGACTGGTACATTGTTAGTTGAAAAGCAGCAGGGGTGTTAGATTTAGATAATGAAGGGTGCCTGGCATGTTTTTTCTCCCTCCATCCACCCCCCTCTTCCTCAATAAAATGTAAAATTAAAAACGATTCTTGCATGTCAAAAAGTAATTTTCCGTTCACACTAAAAACTTTATATTTTAAAAACATTAGGTATTTATATCTGACGCACTATAGCAATAAAGATTTATTCATCATGAGCTATCATGCAGAGACCTTGGGTTAGGAAAAAACCAAAACCCATTTTGCGAGTGAAATAACAAGCAAAGCAACACACAAATCTAACACGTTCTTGAAATTAGAAATTTTTTGTTCTCTTTTGCTTGAAGCAATTAAAATCTCAAGGAAAGTAGTACAACGAACACAACTATAGTGAGGAAACAGTTTGTAAATTAAAGTGAATTAGTTTCAAAACTTTTCTAAGAAGCATGCCTTAATTACCAATGCTAGTAATTGTAAATCATATCAAAGTTAAAAAAAATAATGATTAGAAGAAATCCAACAGGTGATCAAAGGAAAAGTAATTAATAAATAAGAAATAAAAAATTACATTTAAATATCCTGGTTATACCAGACAATCTGGTCTACCAGGCACCCTGCATACATACATGCAGAGCAAGCAGATATGAAAAGTTGTGGTAGACACGTCATCCCTTACCTGTAGAGGTAACAGAACAGTCTGGATGCCCTAGACCAGCCCAGGAAATGTAGCATGCGAAACCATGGGAAAATCCCAATATTAGAGACGTAACATTGATTTCCACTCAAATCAAGGTCATTATACCAATTACCTCTATCTACTCGTAACATGCTGGGATTACAACTATACACCACTAACAATATTAATATGATGAAATAATTGCATTGCTGAGCACGTCAGTACTTTAACTGAATGAGAAAATATCTGATATTATGCATAGTTATTATAATTTTATAGTTTCGATGTCGAAACTTCTTCACAGTATACACACGGTTTTTTTAAGATGCACGTGTTTACACTTTTTCTAAATATAATATTCAAACATTTCACAATTTTTTATTCATTTAAAATAATGCGTGATGCGTGTAAGTTTCACATAAATGCAATGGTTTAAGCAACTGATGTTCTGCGAATATGCAAGGCTGTTGAAAAGCGATATAAAGTATTTTCGAATACTGAAAATAATAACTTGATAAAGCTATAGTTGATAATAGGACGATTAACATATTCTGTAAATGCCTTAAGATCCAGTAGTATAGACTTTAAATACTGTATGTTCTGCATTTGGATGGGACGTTTTTTATTAGGGTAAATTTAATCACCATAATGGTAGTTATTGAGAAATACATTTATGTAATATACATAAATGTAAATCTGCAAAGAAGTGTACAAAATTAAAAGTATGCAATTAATATACAGTATGCAGAAACATGCAATGATGTTATTTTGCATTTAAAATCATTATTTTTGAGAAATTCAGTACCTACTCCTGATTATCTAATTTTTTTTTTACTATAAGTATATATAGGATATACATGCCGATCGGGAGCTAGGAATTCTTCACACTTCGAATAATTATAATATATTTTTTGCTAGTTCATTCATTCCACAAAAAGCAAATGTTTTGCAATTATTAAAACAATTATTTTATATGATTCATTTTAATGGCGGATCAAAGATAGCAAACTGAAAACTCACCTCCTGAGTTTAAGAATCTTTTGCCTTTGTCGACCTTAGGATATTTTTCCTGTATATCAGAAAAAAATAGGAAGAGTTAGGAGAGTAAATTAACTATATGTACATGCATTCGACCATGATAAGCGATATTCATAACAGGACAAAATTTACGCACTGCTAAGCTCTCATCCGGCCAGCAAAATCCCTCAGCTGAAAACAATATTTTTGATTTACTTTTGTAGAAACGCTTCAATATTCTTTCTGCTCCAGATGTCAATATCACATCATAACTGCTAAAGAAATGGATGCATGTGGTAAAAGAATCAAGTAAATTGACAATTAACAAAACTGCTTCCATATACAGTACATGTATATTCTTTTGAATGGTTTTGATAACCATGATGACAAAAAATACTTGCCTGTCCACAAACATAACAATTTTATTTTTCACATCCTTGATCTGTTCCAATTCATTTTTAAGTAGATTAACTTTGTGGCCTCCGCCTGCATATAATTTAACGTCTCCTCCTTCCCATTTTTGATTCATGCCGAGAACCTAACAAAATAATTTCAAAATACAATTGCGTTGGAGTTTCCGAGTTGTGGTCGAGATTATACATTGTAGACAGATGTCAAATTAATGTTACGTACCATTACGGTTAAAGTTAATTTTAATTGGCTTTGCAAACATATCACTAGAAAGCTAAAAATGTTAAGGGATTTTGATAAAAAGAGGACCTCTAAACTGGTGTTTAGAGTGTGGCATTGCTTTAATTTCTGTTCTTTGAATAACCTTGTTAAAATTGTTTCAGGACGAGCCAATACGTAGCTGGATAACAGTTTAAGACACTCATAGAAGAACCCCAACACTATGTTCGTGATGCGCCTATTTTGCTCACCTCCAAGAATGAGGTAGAAAAGGTGAGCTTATTGTATGTTAACTCCGCTAAATGTCAAGGTTAATTCAAACGTGCGGAAAAGCCTATGGGCCCTTTCTAGGAAACAAAACATTTACATGTAATGTAGGTTACATGCACGCAAGGTAAAAACCCTTAAGCATTTACGAATGACGTTGCATATCAGGTTAAGCAAAAATAACAACCAGGATAAAAACTTCTGAAAGAAAATTCCTTCTCTAAAAGTCGCGTGAAAACGGAATTAGACTAATTCTGACAATTAACAATAAATTTACATTTAAAAAGGCAAAATGCTGCATAATTAAGTATGAGGAAACCGGATGCAATAATAGCAGGTATACGCAGGTATAGAGAACATTTTAACAATGAGTTAATAATTTTAAAAGACACGGACACTGAACATCATCGTACAAATCAAATAATGAGATACCATTGTATGCTAGTAAGAAATTGCAGGCTTTAATTTAAGAGACGGGCATATGTATTGCCAATTGTTAAATTCATACCAAAGAAATATTTTTTTCCAGTTTTAAGTTGTAACATTATACTGCATACCGTAAGTATCAAATTAACAATGAAGAAACATGAGAACCCATGAATTAGATATCAATAGTCTTTCTTATTCAGTGGTTCTCAAGGGTGGACAAAAAATTAGGATATAATTCGCATAGCTTTCCAAAGAAAATTTCATATAAATGCATTCATGAATGTGGAAAAAAATAAATTAAGAGTAATAAGTTTACATTCAATTTTTCTCTAATTTTGTATCTACATGTAATGTATATTTGCATTACAGATTTTTCGAGATCAAAAACACCGCTCGCAAAAATAGGCTCATTTTCATAATTGCAATCATAAAAAGTATTTATCTGTCGTTTACTCCAAACTTCCGGAAACAAGAACTACTTTGTGATGACATCCGTGTTTTTTTACACCGTATATGAGTGTAAATACACAACTAGCAGCAACTTTTAAAATGCACTAGGCTAATGACCAGTACAATTGTCTTTAGCTGCGCTTTATTTCGGTCATTCACTGACACATTTAAAAATCATGCAAGTTACTTTTCTTAGAGAAAGTATGTTTCAGGAAATATTCCTGTAGAATAATTTCATGAAGTTATTTCTTATCAACCAAATTAATCTGACATGGTGTAAAATACAAAAACACATTTACATATCGTGTGGCTAGCAACCGTGGCTTTAATTATAAAAATGAAACTTTTAACACAAATTATGGAAATTAATTATTACTTCAAACTATGGTAAGAAAGTGAGTTATTACGAGGATCTTTCCTAAATTTACTCAGAATACCGAATAATCAAATCCAGTAACTTCCTGTTAAAAGTGCCAACGCCATGAGTTCTTTTGGTAACCAGAAAGATGAATGACTATTTATTTATTTGATCTAAAAAAACCTTTAAATGCACATGTATGTGGTACACTCGTTTTATTGGTAATTTTGGGTGCTTAACATTTATAATGATTCTCTTCATTTTCCTTGATCCGATCTCAAAAATGGTAATGACAGTTGGCACTAAAGTCCAAGTAAAGCCGATTTGACAAGGATCTTTCATTCTCCATCATTTATTTATTTAAAAGTAAAATCACTTGTTTTTAAAAACATCGAGACAATTAGAAGTAACTGAATAATTAGATGCAACATAATTCAATGTTCTCTAATGAACTTAATTTGTCCCCTTTTGTCTTTCCTTCCTCTTTGCTGCCATTTTTATTATTTATCAGCGTGCTCAGTGAGCTTCTCAAAACTATACAATGCCATGGTTTAGTTCACGGACCTGTTCTTTGCCCCTTCCATAATTTGAGTCACCCACCTACAGGGTAATGCACTATGCTTAGTTTTAAACTATACCATCCCCAAGGAATTACATGATAAAATGCTTTCGGGTATGGGCCAATGGAAAACATTCTGGTTTTATTTTGATATAGATAAGTAGCGGTAACAACCGTAACATAACATTATACTAGTTTAATTTATACAGAGTAGTTGGGGGTATAGAGTATATAGAGCCATGTAGACAATGGGAGGACTTCTTTAGAGCTCCCAATTTCAAAATTTGCTTGCAGCTTTTCAGTGATGCACGATGTGGATTGTGGACTACGTGAAGATGTCTTGTCCCGCTAACCGTTAGTTGCACAGGTGTAAATGACCTCTCAAAGAAATATACAGCAGTACGTGGTGCATGACAGACAGTACACGTGCATGCAATTCATGCCAACAGAAAGGTGTTGTCAAATAAGGTTTTCACTGACATTGCTCGCAATCACGCCTTTTGACATTATAAAACGAATTGGTATGGTAAAAAAAATCTTCCGTCAGTCTGGTGGTCTGGCATTCTCAACAGGAAGCGTTGTAGAGGCACTTTTTAAGTGATTTCCTGTGGGCAGCGGGAAGGCATGCAGCTTGTAAATGTAGTTAGCTTTGGGAATGACCTGGATTTTGGGTGGGCAAGGCCACAACGGTTGATTTCATCTCGGTTATTCAAAAATGTATTGACCTTCATTTATGCAATGGATATTTATCTTCAACAGATACTAACTTATTAGGGACTTGAGAACTACACTTTACTAAAACCTTAGGTCATGCCCGAATTCAGTGACCCACAAAAATTTCGTTATTATTAGTTATCGTGCATCCTCGAGTGGTAAATTTCGTAGTTTTGTGATCCGAGGCGATAATTTTTTATGCTAAAATTTCTACGGATACTTACCTATAGCCTTTGGCACTAAGTCAAGTCATACCTTAGGGCTGCACTTAAACTTTTTTTAATCTGCCTCGGAAGTAAATGTATGCGCCAACTTGTCGATTAATTAAACATTAAAATTATAACTGCACATGAGTTCAGTCCTATCTACATGTAATTAGGAGATCCAACTTTTAACAGTTTTGAAAAATCTAGTGTTGTTTAAATGAAATAACAATTATATATATACAGCATATATATTTTTTAATTTAATGTGCTGTTCAGAAAGCTGCCCGTAAAAAAACGACAAAAGGATTGGTATCTGCTGCCGGAATCCCATTGGCTCCGGTCTAAGTCAGACAGCAACAGGCATTGGCCGCATTGCGCCCAAGCTTGATCATGATGATGATCATAACATAAATACAAAATACATGAAATACATACAGTATGAATTCACAATTTTACCTTAACTTCGACTCCATAGACCCTGGCAGACCTTAAAAACCGTTTGAAACCATCTGTGGAGTTCGTAGCCACTGTTATAACGATTAAGTCATCTGAAATTGTAAAAAAAAAGTCAAAAAAAATCGGACATTTGACAAATCCATTAAAAATTTATTCCAACGTCAGTTAAGCCCATCCCCCAGCACAAATTATTTCTTTGGTGTGTATCTACCAGTACATTTATTTAACACTGTAACAATTGGCAATTTGAATGTTGATAAACTGCAATTCTACTGCAGTTAAAGAGCCTGCAGTATTAAAACTAAAACTTTTAAAACTGAAATCAAAACTACGGTAGTTTTATACTGTGTAGCTAACTTGGAAGTGGGTGGTTTAATACCTACAGTACATGTACACGACTAACTGTCGTGTCAAGTTAAAACTATCCGAAGGTTTTGTAACCTTTCTCCCCCCTTCAACCCGAAATGTTTTTGAATTATAAAACACATTTTTGGGTCGCCGAGCAACACCCAAAGTAGTTTTTCTTTGCAATAGAGGCTACAAATTTTACATAGCACGGGTTTGTTTGCACACACGCAGTAGATGCTGTCACAACTCACATGTGTTTTTCGCATAAAGTTTGCACTGATTCATTTGCGTGGCTACGTCTGTAGCATCACGTAGCCACATGGCCTAGATGTTCAATCCGGCATTTTTTTTATGCATTTTAAACCCGTAAAAATGGTTGAAGCCTGTCCGAAGCACATCCGCGACAACACGCAAAACGTTCATTCGGACAATAACTCGGGAGTGGGTGGATTTGGATGTTAAAAGGGGAAGCTCATTAGACCACACGTGAATTTTAGGACTGCACAGATAAGTGAATAAAACAACTGAATACACAGTGCTATCAAATTTTCTTTTAGAATTTGCTTCTACCGTGAAGCATGCGTAATAGCAGGTCAACGGCCCTTTGACATGTCCTTGTTTAGTTGACCCTCTAGTATTTTTTATTTATTTTTTTTATTTGGAAAATGTATCTGCTGCCAGCATTTTCACCGTAAAATATCCTTTAGTAAACCTGCTCCGCTACACCTAAAGGCATAGCTATCGATTTTCCCAACTTTTCTAGACAGCTGTTTGATGTTTTTATAAAGATGTTTGTCTTATTTCAAGAAATTGTCCGTGACATTTGATTTTTTTCAAAAAAATCTTCCGCATTAGATCCTATCTTTCCAGTGTCTTTGTGATATGATATCAGGCCAAACTAATTTGTCTGAAGAACAACGTGAGTTGACCTCGTCCTTTTCGCGTATCTTTGAAGCATAATTTGTAGCAAAAAGATGGCCAAATTTGAATCCAAACCAGAAATTCAATTCCATTTCTTGTTGTTGTTTTTTTGGTTGGTGACCGAATAAGACATTTATCCTAATTATAATTATCACACTGTAGATAGTATTACTGCGCATCAGGTCGGGAATACCGGTAATTGGTTTTCCCCTGGTCATTAATTCTGTTTTTCAAGGACATAAACTTGGCATAAAACGAATATAAGCGTTAATGACCGGACAAACTGATGTAATACCTATAGTTTAATAGGTCTACAGTGTTTTTTCCCTACAAATTGGTACGGTTTAAGGGCAAAAAGATGAAGAAAAAAAAACTTCCTCAAACGACCCTTCCGAGAATCTTCAGAAAAAAAAAGTAATTGGTAACAGTTTCTTTTCTATGGGATGGTGAAGAAGGTGGGGGACGATTGCGTGACCTGAGAACAGTGAAATTTCTGTCGATTTTTTTGGTTGACCTGTGCCGAACTGACCTGAATAGTCTGACACTTTAAAGAAGACATTTTTGTGTTATGAGGAAATGGGGAACAATTGCACGAAATGCGTACAGTATAATAATCATTACATCGCCACGCCCTGCATCTCGTGAAAATTTCATTATAAATTGCATTATAATAAGAGCTAGTTAAATTCTTTAATTCGAAACGCAAATGGTCTTAATTAGTAAAAAAAAAACTAAGAATGCCGGTAATCGTGAAAAAGTTGTCTGCACTTTGGGTGGGATATTTGCTGTCACGCAAGACTGACGATAGCCCTGTTTTTGCAACTTTATACACATTTTAAATTATTTTTTAACTCATTTACCATATTCTTCGATTATAACATTCCGATTCTGATATGATTCAACGTGTACGGTGTAATAGCAATAAAAATTAAAAACGAAATCTCTAAAATTCCAATTATGCATGGTTATAATTAAATTTTAAAGCTACTAAAGTTTCCTAACATAAACACTGTAGTTTTTAAACCAAGCTCATTTCTCCGATGTGGAAGAAGCATTAAATTGCATCTGCGTTTTGTCTATAACGTCAATTACGATGAAACGCTACAGTTCACGTACGTTTCATAAATTTTTGAATTAAAAGAGTAACGGAGAAATTTAATCCATTTTTAAACCTTTAATCGAAAACTGGATAGAGCATTTCTACGCTGGACAATATTTGTCTTTACAATGTATAAGTGTGAGTTTACACAGGCGTACTTTCTAAGCGTATAATTTTACCTCTTTTACTAAGTAGACGCAAATTAAGGCGTTTATGAACGTGATGATCATTCACAGAAGAAAGGTTAGACGTGATTTGTAATTCTTTAGAATCAGCGCAATGATGCCATTATTTGATTACATGCTTCGATTCTGCAGATAGCAATAGTTTGCTTTTTCTGTCGAGTTAAATTGACCATGCTTCGCTAGTCATCACCTCACCCGTGAACATTCCATTAAAAAAGTTTGATGCAAAAAAAAAACAAAAACGGAAATTCGTCTGAAAACATTAACAAAATAAATTCAATAACCTCCTGTGCTTGTCCTATATGACAAAAGAGTTGTCGGGATAGCAGAGTAGGGTGGACGCCGGAAGAAGCTAGGGCTAATAATGGAGGTCAACGAGGCAATGATTACCCATTCAGCAATAAATTGCCTCCCAATAGCGTCATGCCTGAATATGTTAGGGCTTTCAATGGCATGTGGTGTTGTGTTAGAATATCATTAACCTGATGCCGGTAGTAATCATGATACTGCAGGTGGTATGACTGTGCTCGAAAATTCAGCTCAAGAACATCGATGGCTACAGTTTGTCATTTACTGTAGATGGAATTTCTATTTCTTCTTCGCATATTACATTTTTTTTTAAAGTCGTTGATTTCAAATTCAGCAGTGTCAGAAACTTGCCATTTTAGTACAGTTGCTCGACCCTTTTGATGGTACGAGGACGTGGATTCCGACCCCATAAAACATATTCTAATCTGTATGTACAAGGTTGATGATGCAAGATTTTTTTTACAAATCTGGTAAGCTAAGAAGAGCTCAAGATTCCTACATTACGTTTGCCCCAAAAAAAAAATGTCTTGTGTCTAGTCTAGCACGGTTTACTTTGCGCAGTT
>JAQGAO010001806.1:0-22452 GCA_034697705.1 Ommatoiulus sabulosus | reverse complement strand
TGAAATTTGTACATTTCATGTACCGTCGTCGATTTTTTGAACGACCCTTGGGGGTGGGAGTGGGTGCGAATCGCACCTTAGGAGTCCCTCTTAATTAGAATAGAATAGAATATTCTATCCTGGAATCATCATTTAACCAAGATCATCGGAGCAGCGAACTAACCCCTAAGATTTATACGATATCCATGTAGCGGAAACTGCATACGCGACTCTGGTTTGCCCCATGTTGCAAAACAGTCTGCGCTCCTGAATGAAATAATCCAACGGAGAGCAGCTAGATTTGTTAAGGGCAATTTTCAATATTCGGCGATCGAGTGTGACATAGGTGCTTCACTCTTTAAATTCGGATTCACTAAGGGCCAGACGAGACATTTTATCGATGGGATTATTTAAACGCTTTAACCTTAATTCCTCGCAATTTGTATATTTTCATGCTCAATAATCACTCTTAGAAGTAGGAAGAACCATTCTAAAACCTTGACCTATGCAGTAGCTCCGTGCTAACACGGATATGCTTACTTTTGGTCCTTCGTATTTAAAAAAAACGTTTCCTAAAAATAGTTCAGATTTGTTACTACATGTAGTTCAATTTAACGAGGATGCCTATAGTTGTCCGCCACTGACGTAGAAGCATCCTCATGAAAATGTGCTCGACCCTCCCTGCACTATTGACATTTGCTTGCTGACTGAAGGGAATTAAGTTGAATTGATTTGAATACATCATTATATAGGGTGTACAGAAAGTCATTCCACCACGGGTGGTCATACCACCAGCTGGTGGTATATGTAGTAGAAATGCTTAGAGAACATGTATTGGCAAACGGTGTTTTTCGGTTATATACTCCCTCCCCCCCTCCCCCTCCCTTCGAGGTTTGCATTGCACCGAAATAATGCAGGGAAGCCAAATGAAATTAGAAGTAAAATGCGATTTGTTTGTTAAAGAGACATACCACCGGCTACAAACCCTGTCAATTTGGAATCTGACTTTCGGTACACCCTGTATAGTTTTAACATTATTTTCAAAAGTTAAACAATGAAGTTTTGATACTTACTTGTTCCAGCCCGGAAAATAAAGGGTGCCAGGAGAAGGTGGGAATACCCAAATAACTGGTAAAATGGAGAAACGTTCTGTAAACTGCTGTCAAATAACGGCTTTCGTCGTCACTGGAGTCGAAGAAAAGCACGTCGTAATTCTCGGGCACAACAGTATCGCAAAGTTTACGAAGTATGTCTAAAATTATTATAAAAAAAAATAATGAAGTAAGACGAAGGTACGAAAGGGGTCGGTCACGTGTCAATGCCTCGGTATAAAACGACTTCGAATCACATATTAAATAATGAGAATTGGTTGACTGCGATGGATTATTACGATTTTCGGAGGCTTAAATTGATTCTTGAAATTTCGGCAACGACTCTTGCTATACGAATAATATTAACTTAATTGTTAACCAGAGATGGGCATTTTTTAGTTGACTGATTTATCGAGACTAACGACTAATCCTTCGTGTGTTGGTCCTTAGTCATTAGCCTTATATGCAGCGACGAACTGCCGTATCGTCGTATGTAGGCCTACTGTAAGTATGGAATAATGGAACTGGAAAACCGAAAACTACATAAGCAATTATCGACAATTTTGGTAATATTGAACAACTTTGCAACGTTTTCGAAATTTTCCAAAATTTTTCACCATTTGCCAATAGTCGAAAAATAACAAAACTATCGAAAAATCATCCTTATCCTAACCATCGAAAATTTGAAATATTGTCAAAAAATTTGTCAAACTGTATGATTTTTCTGACCAACTGTTGAAAATTCGAAAAAATAGCCTCGCCCCTAAACCTTTATAATTGAAAATGATTGAATCCTTAATGATTGAAAATGATCGAATCCTTATTGATTGACAATGTTCTTTGGCTAAATACTTTATTCTGTTATAGTAGAATAATAAATTAGAATTGACGATGAACGACTAAATTAGTCATTTTAATTTAATCACGACTATTTTAGTCCGCAATTTTAGCCATGAATGAAAAATGTATTCGACTAACGTCCACTCGGTTTCTGGTTAGTTTGAAAACTAGACTTTTCAATGGACAGTGGAAGCCTGTTCATTCGATCACGCTTAATCCGGTCAGCCATTTTATTCGGTCAAAACAGTAAGAACGGAATTTTTCCTACGCTGTCCTTTATCGCGTTATTTGACCATTCATATTGTCCACGTGTGACGTGTCTACGTGACGCAAACGCGCTAAACAAGTTTGAGCGTGTTTTTCAAAACATAGAACAAATTATTTTGCTACGGTTAGTCTTTAGCGTGTTTTTTCGACGTTCATCGTCTAATATTTCGGTCAAAATCGCTTCAACAACGTGATCGAATTAAGCGGCTTTCACTATACAGGGTGGCAAAAAAGTCTGTTGCACCCCCCCCCCTCCCCCCCAAATTTCGAGAATGGCTGCAAAAATAAAAAATCTGATGAGGGGAACATATAGGAACCATGGGGTGCTAAATGTAACTTTAAAACGGTGATAGGTACAGGAAAAATGTCACTTAGAAAGTTGTAGGGCGTCGAAAAAGCTCCATTAGCAATATTCAAATATAGATCGCAACAAAAAAAAATAACTTCTGGGCTTCTTGTAAGTATGCATTCATACATAACACTGCTACAATGCAATAAAGCTCTAGGACCTGGTTTGTTTTAGGAATCGAGCTTTCCTGCAATGTAGCGTTGTTATGCATGAATGCAAACATACGTCATACGAGAAGCCCAGAAGTCATTTGTTGTGGGGTGCAACAGACTTTTTGCCACCCTGGATTGTAGAGCGTTTCTTCTTTTATTTTTCATGTCACTCTTTTCTTTGACTTCGAATTCGCAATACTCACCGGGAATGCTACTGTTCTCGAGTGGCAGATACACGAGTTTCGGGGCGAAAGAAAATCTTTTGATGATATCACTCACAGCATTCTCAACATCGACGTCTTCGAGGACGTCCCCTCTGTCGCGAGACACGACGACTCCTACTTTAGGGACTTGCTCGAGGTACGCTCGATGGAGATGAGTGATGTTACGCTGTCCGAAAGCCAAACTGACCAGCACCAACAAGATGAACTTAAACTTGCGTTGGAATTCCATTTCTGCCACGATGAAAACTATACTCGCTCGTCCACTATACGAGTCGGTACAGCCAGAATTACGAGGGATGTTCATTAAGTTTCCTCAATCATTTACCGGCTGCCTGGATGTTAATAAAAATTGGTAGAGAAATACATGTAAACGTTATCTTTTCGATACAAATATCCATTTTGGGAGCAACATTTTTTTTCCAACTTTCTGCAGTGCCGGTGCTAGGTGATTTTGCATTCTACACGACATGGAAAATTCCGAAACTTTTCCAAAGTTGTCCCGCGAAAATGCGGAACATTTTGCAATTTACTCCTCAGCAAATGTTGAAAATTGTCCAAACTTGTACTTGGATAAGGTTGAAAAGTTTCAAATTTGTCCACGGAAAAAGGTCAACAATTTTGCAAATTTTAATCTTCTTAATACAGTAAAACCTGTCAAGAGTGCATGAGCATAAAAAAATGCTAAGTTGGTCGCTGTACACAGGTGGTCACTATACAAAAAATGCATGATGTAAATATATTAAAATAATGAACATGTTAAATTACTTATAAATGTAAACTGTAATACTTGTAGTAAAAAACCATCTTATGCTTTATTACACATTTGGTTTTTTTTAAAAAATAATCAAGGTGTCCTGGTTTTAAATGCCTTTTGCTTCTTATGATTATGTATTCAGTGATTTTTTCGATCTAAATAACATGATTGGCTCAATTATTTGAGAACAACTATGCTTAAAGCAGAATATAAGGTGGCTCATCTGCTAACTGGTCACTTTTTAAGGTACATTGACAATGTAAAACTAGCAAAAAATACAACACATACTGGTCACTGTACACAATAGACAGGTGGTCACTATACAGAGAATTTTTATAAAGAAAATGTACACTACAAAAACCAAAACACTATTAAGTGGTCAACATAAACAGGTGAATAACATTCAAAGGTGGTCACTTTTCTAGGTTTTAATGGATATTGAAAATTTGTCCTCAACAAAATGTTGAAAATGTTGCAAAACTGCATTCTGAAAATTTCAACCTTTGAATAAGTTTTTTAAAACTCTGCCATATTCTCCTAGAACTGACACAACGTCCCCTTCTCTCACCATCCTTCACACTTTTAACGTCCATTTCTCGATTGCTGAGCGTAGACCGAACGTTCGGACATTACTCGGACCTTAAATTTGTCACGCATTTCTGCTCCTCAAATGCCTTCAAAAGTTTCAAAATTTTTAAAAATCCATACGGCCATTATTAAAAAAAATGATTGCGGAAACTTAATGAACACCCCTCGTACTGTAAAGACATAATGAAACAGCGGGTACAATAACCAAATTATACTAAAATGATGAGTGCCATGCAGATTCCACTGATTAGATGAGACCATGCCTCCATGCTGCTCGATACATGATAACGAGACAAATTATACACTCTTAATGGCTACATTTCATTAAAACGTACCCAGTTTGTTTTTGAAAACTATTAGATATCCGAGGGAAATAGAATATTTTAATATTTAATATTAATTTGAAAGATAAATTTATTTAACGGCTCGGTATATATACAGGTGGAACCGAATAGAGATCTACCCCGTTTTTTTTTCTTTCCTGTTATAGTTACGTAAATTCTGTTTGTGAGGTTAAATAGGAAGTCACGCGTGCTCTATCCGATGATGTTGTTACATTTGACGAGCGATTATTTTTTCACGGAAACGAACATTCAAACTTTTTTACCGTAACACGTAGGACAAAATTCCACATTTTATAAAGAAATATTTTCATAAAGTCAACCGCTTTTATCTTTATTGTCAATTATTTCATGCTGTTACGATGTTGTTAAAAACAGGGACAATTTTTAAACACGGAATGGGTGCTGCGCTGCACCACTGTGGTGTACTGCAGTGAAGCGACCCGTTCGTGGTTAACTTATCTGGCTAAAACAAGTCCCATATTTTGTATGTCACATGTCGTTCATGATATGATGACTAACATCATTTTACTGCTGAAAGTTCTAGATGACAGAAAATTTACACATGAAATTTTCAATGAAAGGTAGCTACAGTAAAACCTGTTAAGAGTGACCATTAAAAAATGTAATGTTGGTCACTATACAAAGAATGCCTAAATTAAAGTAAAATAAACATGCAGACTGTACTTGTACATGTAAACTGTAATACATGTAGTAGAAAACCACAAAATTAAAAAAGTACAGAATCATTATGTCCATTTGCATTATATACAGTATATTTATTGCATTATTACACATTTGTGTAATTAAGAATCATATTGTCAGTGATTTTTTCAATATGAACAACATGATTGGCTGAATTATTTAAGAATCACTGGGGTTTAAGCAGGATGTAAGGCCGACTCATCTGTTGTCTGGTCACTTAATAAGGTACATTAGCAATGAAAAAATTGAAAAAACGAACACACACTGGTCACTGTACACAATAGACAGGTGATCACTATACAGAGAATCTTTATGAAGGAAATGTACAGTAGAAAAGGCAAAACATTAAAAAGTGGTCAACATAAACAGGTAGTCACTATAGGATTACTGTACAGTATTTGTAAATGTTAAGTTAGCCAAACACTAGGATCGGATGCTACATGTAGAAAAATAAGATGGAATCTCCATTAGAAGGGCCCCCTTGTCGTGGATCACCAGGGATGAACCACAAACCTTCCCACATGTCTGTAAAACCTCCCTCCACCCCTGCTAAGCATAGGCATTCAGGTGATCCGGGGCAGCTGTTGATTTGCTGCTCCCCATCAGGTGGAGACAGCTTTCTTTGTTGTAGTTAGGACGGATAAGGAAGCATTGACCTCTGTGTCCCCATTTCTGCTTGCCCATGCCTTTCGTGGTACCATTGGGGAGCCTCGCTCTGTGAAAAAGCTGTGGGATGGCACCCTTCTGATTGAGGCTGCTACTGCCAAGCAGTCTGAGTTGCTCGCTAAACTTAACTTTTTTGCAGGCCTTCCTGTAGTGGTCTCACGCCACCCCGCTCTGAACAGCTGCTGTGGTGTAGTGAGCTACTTCGACCTTACTCTTTCCGAGGAAACTATCCTGGCTGAATTTCATCAGGATGATGAACTTGCAAGCAGTGAGAGTAGGCCTAGTGAAATTCAGCATGCCTCTGGCGTGTGGTGGATCTCCGTTAAGAGAGATGGTGTCCTTATTCCTACTGCCAGCCTTATTTTGACCTTTTCAATCTCTACCCTTCCTGACTATGTCTTTGTTGGCTTTTAACGCCTCCCAAACCAACCTTATATCCCCAACCCATTATGTTGTTCCATATGTCCCCAGTTTGGACATGCATCCCAGTCTTGCAAATTCATGGAACACTGTGGAAAGGGCGCCCAGGCCACTCACCAAGCTGACTGTACCTCACCAGTGCTTCACATGAATTGCAAAGGAAAACACCCTGCCTGGTCCTGCTAGTGCCCCAGATTTGTTGAAGAAAGCACGTAAGAAGCACGTAAGTTATACAAAGTTACCTGTTCGCGGGTTTTCATTGTGTGTTTTACTTGCTTTTTTGAGCTGTTAATAAATCTTTGTTTTGCTCGATACGCTTCGTTGCCTGCCTCCTTAGCCCGCCGCTTCGGCAGGCATTACATGGTAAAGGCAGGAGCGTTTTCTGTACCGGTTCTCGTATATGAATACTCGTTCGAAAACGGCTTCTGGTGCAATGTTTGCCAATACGGGCGAACAACCCCGTTCAACAACAACCATCAGGGGCCTCCCCCTCGGTCCGTTTTGTGTCCCCGCAGGTGGGACAAGGGCAGCGGCCGGCAAGGTCGGCGCCGAATGTTCGGGTGCAGTTCGCGACGTGGCCGAGGCCTCAGTTTTCCCCGAGTTTTTGGCCACCGGCTGCATTTGACCTAGTGGGGCCGGTCGCCGGGCAGGTACACTCCGCGGCGGGGAGTTTATGCAGAACCCCCAGTCACCTCAATTAGGGGTTCAGCAGCCAGAGTTCCTAGACCCTTTGGGGATTACTGAGGGACTTGACCGGCTGCTTACCCCGGGTGTCCTCCCGGCGACGGAGCAGGCGACCCTGCTCAAGGGTATAAAAAGGTTGTTGGAAAAGTGTTTGGCTGTCGGACCGGTGTCGGGAACTACGGGGGTCCCCCAGCCGGTCCCTGCGCCGGTGGAGCCGAGGTCGGTACCGGTGATGCAATCAAAAACCGGATCGGTTGCCGACGTTTTCGGGAATTGAGGACGCCCACCTTTTTATATTCTCGTTCGAAAATGTGGCGCGAATGGAGCGCATTCCAGAGCGCAATTGGGTGTTGCATGTCTGGGCGTGGCTGAAGGATTTAGCCTAGGACTGGTTGTTTACGCAGAAACGGAGAGTCATGGGCCTATCGTGGGCGCAGTTTAAAGCGGAACTGCTGCAGTATTTCCATAACCCCTCGGAACGGGCGGAGTTGGTAGAGCAACTGTCGATACGAAAGCAGGGCCCGGAGGAGGCATTACGAGTATATATGATGGCAGTGGAGGTCTTATGTTGTAAGATCAACCCTGATATGGCTGATGACCTCGTTCAGATTCATGTTTCGAAAGGGCTGCTATGGTATTATAGGGGTTTGTTACGCGACCGCACGTATGGCTCCATGGGAGATCTACGGTGAGCCTTATGGGACCTCGAGAGAGAATTTAAGGAGTCCCAGAAGGAGACGTCGCAAACCGCCGTTTTGGCGGTGGGATCAATGGTTAGTAAGGCTAGTAAGGTCGTGGGGCCTACGACGGGTACCCAGCGGTGGGATTTCTCGAAGATGCCGTGTTTCGGCTGTGGGAGGTTGGGACACAAGCGGGATGAGTGTCCCCTGCCTGTGGACCAACAGTTCCCGCAGCCGGCCCAATGAGGCGCGAAGCAGGCGGAGGAGCCGCAGGCGGGCCCTCGGGACCCGCAGGCAATGGCCCTGACAAAATTGCTGCAAAATGAGGACGAGCTGTTGAACTTTAAACTGTATGTGGGCCAAAAGGCTTGTTTCGCTACATATGATACACGGGAGCGGCTTTGTCGGTCATGGCTCAACCTGCCATGCTGGGAGCCATGCTGTAGTCTGCTCGCTGGGAATTCTGATCGGTCCTTTGATGGCGGCGATGGTGCCGGCGTTGGGGTCTGCTTCGGGGCATCCCGTTCCGTTTATGGGAATAGCTGAAGTGGAGTTCTCGTTTCTTGGGAGGTCGTTCCGCCACACGTTTCGGGTGGTGAACGACCCCACCGCAATGGTTTTGCTGGGTTGGGATTTCATATGGCCCCGTTGTTTGTTTGTTCTTCCAGGCCCTGATGTGGTCTTGTTCTTGGACAGACCGCACGAGGTTTTCTCGTTTCGGCAGGCACATGGTCTGGAGCCATTGGAGGATGGTCTCTCGTTGGATCTGACTGCCCTGTTCTTGCATAAGGAGGTGAACGAGCCCGCGCAGCCGTTGGTGGCGTAGGTTGCGTCGTACCCCCTGATGCTGTTGTCACCGGTGGCTTTGCCGCCGTGTTCCGTGTCGCAGGTGGCAGGTATTGTCCCAAAGGATCTGCCTCCGGGGGAAAGGATATTGGTCTCTCCTTCGGATTGTCGTTTTTTTGATGTACGGCCAGCGTATGGGCTGTTCCTCTCCTCAGCATCTCGCTATTGTCGAGTGGAGGTGGCCAACCTTTCGGCGGCGACCGTGAAGCTATCGGCGGGAAAGCTGCTGGCTTTAGCAACCCCGCAGGAGCAAGATGTGCAGATCGTGCAGTTTTCCCAAGAGGGGGCGTGTCATAACGCCCCCCCTCACGGAGGATTTAGTACAGTTTCACAGGGCGTTGAATATTTCTCCGTCGTTGACGACGGTGCAGCAAGATCTGCTGGATGGTTTATTATGTGAGTTTAGGGATATTTTCGCCTTGTCGTCAGCGGAATTCCAGTTGAGTACGTTCCCGGCACACACCGTGGATACGCAGGGGGCTCGTCCGATTTATCAGCCCCCGCGTCGGACATCACTGGCGGTGCGGGAGATTATCCGAAAGGAAGTGGCCGAAATGCCTCAAAATAAAATCATTGTCCGCAGTAAGAGCCCGTACGCTAAACCAGTGGTGATCGTCTGAAAAAAGGATGGGTCCTACCGGTTCTGCGTTGATTACCGGCGACAATACGCAGACACGCGTCGACAGTTATCCGATCCCGAGGATCGACGACGCGCTGGACTCGTTACATTGGGCCAAGTGGTTTGCGACGCTCGACCTGATGTCCGGTTATTGGCAATTGCCGATGGCTGAGGCTGACAGGGAAAAAACGGCATTCTCGTGCTCGGAGGGACACTTTGAATTCATACGGATGCCGTTCGGCCTGTGCAATGCCCCTGCGACTATGCAGCGAGGCCTGGACCAAATTTTGGTCAGCCTGAAGTGGGAGCATTTCCTGGTGTATTTGGACAACATCATCTTTGCCGTCTCATTCGACGCGTTTCTGGGGAACTTAAGGTCGGTTTTCCAGGTATTGCGTGACCATAGGTTACGCATCCGGCCGAAGAAGTGTTTCTTTGCATATCCCCAATTCAGGTACCTGGGCCATAATATTAGTGCGGCGAGGGTAGCCGTGGATAACGAGAAGGTGCTGGCGGTTCTGGTTTTTCTGGTGCCATCGTCTCGTACCGCAGTGCGGAGCTTTCATCGCGGCTCCACTGATCGCTCTAACGAGCGAGAAGATGGCCTTTTCCTGGACGCCGGCCTGTCAACTTGCTATGGAACATTTGCAGGGGATGTTGACATCGGTCCCAGTTTTGGCGATGTTCTATCCCGGCCAGCCCCTGGCATTGTACACAGATGCTTCGTTGCAGGGGTTGGGAGCAATTCTCCAACAGGAGGAGGGAGCAGTGCAGCGGATTTTGGTTTTTGCAAGTCACACGCTGTCTGGCCCAGAGACACGCTACACCCTTACGAAGCTAGAGGCGTTGGTGGTGGTCTGGGCGACGGAGAAGTTCCGCCACTACCTGCTCTGCAACCCGTTCACAGTGGTAACAGACCACCATGCGTTATGTTTTATCCAGAACATATAAACCCGTCTTCCAGACTTGGCCGCTGGGTGGCCAAGCTGGTGGAATTTTCGTATCAGGTGAAATACCGGAAGGGTGGCTTGCATCAGAATGTGGATTGCTTGAGTCGCTTTCCGGTGGCCGCTAGGTCCAAGGAGTCCGACGACCACGCTTACCTGTACTTGTTGACGTCACAGGAGGGGCTGGTCACCGTACAGCAGCGGGATCCGGAGCTGAAGCGGCTCCGCCTGTCGGGCCCCCGCCCCGCCCCACTCGGATGGCGGTTACGTCGTGTTGGCGGACGTGCTGTACTTCTTCATGGTGGGTGTCAACCTGAGGTTGTTGGTGGTTGTGCCCTCCCAACTACGGGAGAGGGTACTACAGGAGTGCCATGGCGGCCCGGCGGCGGGGCACTTTGGTACGTTCAAGACGATAGATATGGTAAAAAGGGCCTATTGAGTATTGAGTCTGAGACTTGAGTCTTAGTGCCAGCATAACAAGGTCCCCAGACTGCCGGCCGCCGGGTACTTGGAGCCGATTCCGGCCCAGGAGCCGGCGGAAATGTGGGCCTTCAACGTGGTGGGTCCTCTCCTGAAGGCCGGTTTAGGCTACGCTTACGTGAATGTTGCTGTCGCTTTTGCGACACGTTACTGTGTGGCTTCGCCGGCGAAGCTCCAAAATGCTGGTACATTGACCCAGTTTTTCCGGATCATTCTCGACATGAAATTCTCGACATGAAACGTAGTTGTAGGGGGGTACCCCGTTGGGTATCCCGGATAACGTAATCCACCTCCGAGAGCTTCTGGACAATCTGGTACGGTCCGTGATACGGGGTTTTTTGCTTACCCTCCCCTCTCGAGCCGGGGCCAAGTCACGGACAAGGACCCAATCATCCTTGTCGAACGTGGCAAACCGCCACCGATGGTCATAATGCGTTTTCTGACCGACCTGCACCACCGCCAAATTCCGTGCTGCCTGAGCCCGAGCTCGGTCCAGGGGGACAGGCACACGCCAAAGTCCAGCGCAGGGATGAGGTTGTGGATCGGCAGCCGTGGCTGAAACCCAAGCATCTGGTAAGCCAGGGAGAACCGAAGGGAAGCCTGGACGGTTAAGTTGTATGCTGCCACTGCCAAGTCCAGCCAACTCGGCCAATCCTTCAAAGGGGCCTCGGAGAAAAACCGTGACCGAAGCGTTACCAGCATCGTATGAATCGTCCGTTCGGCCAACCCAACCGCCTGTTGGTGGTAGGGGGTCGAAAAGCAATGCTGAATCCCATTTTCCTGGACAAACGTCTAGAACGCCCGGCTCGTTTGCGGCCCCCCACAAACGAGCCGGGCATGCCCCCTACCTTATTGTGATATAAAAACGGCTGTCGAGCGCGGCACGAGCGCTCTCTCCCCTTGACGTTCCTTCATTCGGGATCGTGTTTTGTGGGCACTGTGGATTGCGGCACGTGCCTAATTTTTCTGTTTCTTGGAGATAGTCGCCGACGCGACTATCCCGAGTGAGTATTTGGGGGTCGCCGCCCCTGTTAATGTTCAGCTTAATTCTTTTGTTACCTGTTCGCGGGTTTTCACTGTGTGTTGTACTTGCTTTTTCGAGCTGTTAATAAATCTTTGTTTAGCTTGATACGCTTTGTTGCCTGCCTCCTTAGCCCGCCGCTTCGGCAGGCATTGCATCCTTCCCCCACCCCATAGTCTCCTCTGACCCGGCCCCTCGACCTCCCTTGATCCCATTCCCCCACAGTCGCTCTCTCCTGCCCCCACAACTCTCTTCGCCTCGAACCCCTACCTCCCTCTGGGCCTTTGAGCCCACTTCCACTCAGAATCACCCTGCCCTTCAACGAGCTCACCAGTGAAATCTCTTCGCTTTGAACCCCCACCTCCCTCTGCCCCCTTTTACTTCAACAACCCCAATATGCCACATCTGCCAGTGATCCTGGGTTTTTGAGCCAACTTCCACACAGAATCACCCTGCCCTTCAACGGGCTAACCAGTGAAATCCACCCCCCGGCGGTCCCACTCTCACTCTGCAGCTGCCCATGGAGAACCATCCCATAGGAAGAAGTCCTCTTTTTTATGCAAGCCTTCATCTACAGAGGATATGATGGACCCTGAGGACTACAACCTCTTGCAATTCTTGCATTGGGGAAGAATAGTCCTCGGAACTCCAAAGGTGACCACTAGAAGGTGGTTGGGTAGGCTGGCTCACTGCCTGTGAGTCCTTCCCTACTGCTTACAATGTCCATTATTCAGTGGAACTGAACATGGCTCAGTCCCCAACCAACCCATCCATCCAACCAATCAACCAACCAACCAACACATCCACCAACCAACCCACTCACCCAGGTTAGGTTTTAAAAGTGCATATATCACACCTCTATTCATTTCGACGCTGGAGTTAACAATAACTGCTGGAAACCGCTGACCTCCTCAAGATTTTAAGAGGTGACATTTGCCTCCGCTGAAGACCGCCGAAGAGGGTGCTTTTAAACAATAGGAATAACAACAATAGGGGACATTTACATGCTCATCTCCACTGCAATCCACTAAAAAACACAAATGTGTGGCGAGCCTTACCATACGTCTACGGATCAGAGTTAGGCATGATTTAGTCGAATAATTTTTTCAAACATGACTGAAATAAAGGACTAAAATAGTCATTCTTAAATTAAAATGATTAATTTAGTCATTCATCGTCCATCCTATCGTAGCATAAGTCGCTGGATGAGAATAAAGTATTAGACGAAAAAAATTTCAATCATGACAAAAATGAAGGAAAAAAATTGATGACTAAATATCCGAGGAGCGAGGATATTTTGGCGAATTAGCGAGTTTGGCAGATTTTTAGACAATATTGCTAAATTTCAATAATTTCGCGAATTTTTCGATAATTATGCGAAGTTTTTAAGTATTAACAATTTTACAGTTTTTAACAATTTGAGGAATTTTAATACAATTTGGGAAATTTGCAGACAATTTTGCAAATTTGTGACAATTCGCTAGATTTTTTGGCTGGTTTGCTAGCGTTCCACAATTTTGTGAATTTTTTTACAATTTGACGGGTTTTCGATAATTTGGGAAATTTTTCAGCAATTGAGGAACTTTTCGTTAATTTTGCGAATTTCTGACAGTTTGGCAGATTTTTTGACAGTTTCTATAATGTTCGGCAGTTTTGGGAATTATTTGACAATTTTGAGATTATTTCGACAATTTCAAATTGAAAAAAACTAGTTCGTAATTTTCGAAAAAGTTGCACAATTTTCGAATATTAGATAAAAATTTAAAAGATTTTTCAAAATTGTCAAAAATTAGCAAAACTAACGAAAATCTTGAAATATTCCCGAATACATTTGCTATTATGGTGCTTATAACAAACGTTCAAAACTCCCGCATTTTATTCGGGAATCACCTCCAGGGCCACCTGGCGGCCGCCACATCATTATGGCACGCACCCAAAAACGTTCCGTGACATGAAGTCACGCGCTTTTCGTTCAAGTCAGCTGACCCAGCCAGTGCAACCGAGCCGAAATCGTCGAAAATAACAGTAAAACTCCTAAATTTTGATATATTTCCGAGGGAACTTAAGGGGGGTGTGAATATTTGTCAACATGAACGCCGTGGTGGCTCTGTGTCACTTCTGCGAGCTGCACGGTCCGAGCGTGTTGTTTTGCACGCAAGCGTTCCACGACTCGGAAGACCCTCAGAAGATGCTGGACGAGCGACCGGAAGTGACGGACAAAACCAAGAAGAAATACTACGGAAAATCGGACATCTTCCAGCGCTCGCTGTCCACTTCCGGAGCAGGGAGCGTCCAAGAAGAAGCCTCATCAGCGGACGCCTCGTCGAAGGTCAAGAGCAAAAACTCGGACACTTGCGAGGTTTGTATGTTTGGGACACATGACGTCATTGCATGGTCACTCCAGAGGCTGGTGCGTCATTATGACGTCACGCACGCATTGGAATCATCGATGAATTGGCAGTTGGGGTCAATGAAAATGATGTTTTGTCACGTATAGTTGAGTTAATTTGTGACATATATCTCATCAAGTGATTGTGCGAACTGCACTTGAGCATGCAACCATATACAAGTTGAACCAGCTAGGGTTCGCCCAGAAATTTCATATTCAACTTCCCTGACTTTTCCAGGTTTTCAAACCAATTTCCCTGACCGAGGCAATGTTAAAATTCACATATGCCAATTAATGTTATCCACCATTTTTCATTTAGCAACTGTCATTTACTAAAGGAAATTTGGATATGTTCAGAATTTTTACTCGGGAAAAGATTGGAATTAAGTTATACAAATTTCTACTCGGAAAACGTGGAAAATTTTGCAAATTTGTACTTCAGAAAACGTGGAAAACTGAGCCACTAACTTTGAAGGCTACACGGAAAAGAAGAAAAATTGTACTTGGGAAACATGAACATTTTTGCAAAATTGTACTCTGGAAGCGTTGAAAATTTGGCAAATTTGTACTCAGAAAACGTGGACAATTCCGCAAATATGTACTCAAAAAACGTGGGAATTTTGAATATTTGTTCCCAGAAGCTTTCAAGTACCCGATGACAAATTCGCAACATTTGTAAAATGTAGCGAATTTGTCATCGGGAACTCGAAAATGTTAAGTTTTCAAATGAAGCCCGAGCAAACCACGTTGAAGCCCATTTAGAAATTGGATTAACAGTGAAATGTTGCCTGAATAGAAATAACAAACTCGCTTTATACGAAATTCTAGGCATGCCGATCAATTCCACTAGGATTATCCGGATACATCTCCAACGACCACGACGCGCAAGCTAGCTACATCAGCAGCCAGTATCCGTTCCATCCTGAAATATTCAGCTTAGTCCGACAAGCCTGCGTCCGGAGCCTCAGCTGCGAGGTAAATAGAGATCCAAGACCTCACTTTTCATTCGGTAAAACGTCTCGAGAATGTGCTCACCTTCGTTAAATCCTGTTTTCCCGCTGATTTCTTTGCAGGTTTGTCCGGGACGAGAAGGCCCTATCTTCTTCGGCGACGAAGACCGTGGCCACGTGTACAGCCACACCTTTTTCGTGAAAGACAGTCAGGCCCGCGGCTTCCAGAGATGGTACAGCATCATAGTGGTCATGATGGACAAGACGTTCCTGCTCAACTCGTGGCCTTTCCTCACCAAGCACTTGAGGACAGTCATCGACGAGCTCCAGGAAAAAGCGAACAAAGTAAAAACTTTAGACAGTCTTAGAACCGTGCTTATCAGACGGATCGAAGGTCAAGCATACAACTTACTTTTCTATTTGTGGCAAAAAGATTTACCAGACAGAGCAGGCGGAATGTCCTCAGCGTGTCGTCCGCCTGAACAATGTCACCAGCATGACTCCGGGCAACTTCCGACAGCAGCGAGGGAGCAGCAAGTCGATGCGACCGTTGCAGGAACTCACCAGCGACAAGGAGGTGTTCTCCGGCTTGCATCTCTGGTTCACGTGGATCTTGAAGGCCGGAGGAAATCGGATGACGGAGAAGCTCTTGGAAGGTCCACCGACGGAGGACACTGTCATTGACTTGGAAAAACTAGAAGGTACGGGGACATAAACAACTCACCTCGATCGAAAACTATGACAACGTCATGAGAGTAAGCATCGGGATATGTTACTTATTACGTTTCAGAAACAGAAGAAGGGTTTACGGTAATAATCACGAAGAAAGTGCCCAGAGATACCATAGCATCCTCTGTGTCAGACAGTCCTGCAGAATCCAAAAGCACCGACGATGGACCACCCTTGAAGGTGTCCAACATCCGTCATCTGCGGCAGATTCTCGGCAGCGAACAGTTCCACATCCTCGCCTACCACGTGATCATAGGCAACCAAATCGTCGTCATGTGCGACGATCCTGACATGGCCCGCTCAATATTCAACAGTTTAAAGGTCAGTCTTTTAAGAGCGCTAAAACCCCCGAGTCGGCAATTGGTTGATTCTTACATCGTCGTAGATAATTTTACCTCACGGTTGCATCAACGAAATACCTTACTCGGACAACTACGTCGACTCGTACAAGTGCAATTTCTTGGGTTTGCCGAAAAGCACGTCGGTGCCGGATAACGTGAAGATGTCCAACCTGCACCTCGTCGTCGAAATCTCTCCCAAAGATGAGCAGAAAGCGGTGGCGGCCGATCCGCTGGAATACAACTACGACATTAGAAACTACTTGCTCATTCCTGAAAAAGGTACGAGAAACCCGTTCTTACCGGAACTCGAGATCTCCCTAGATCCAAAAACCCCGTCACTTCAATATTGTCGCGATACTCAAAAGCCTCGTACACTCTATGCGAGGTAGTAACGCCTTTTAAGAATATATTATAATAAAAGTAGGCTCGAAACTAACTTTAAATCTCCGATTAGATAAACCAATAACTCACTCGAGTTACTCGAAACTCACTTCTGGTTTTCTCGACTCTTGATCCTTGCCGCGCGTAGGCACATCTTCCCTGCTTGTTCTAGGACAATCAAATTATTCAAAATTACTTAAAAATGCTTTTAATAATGCGCATTAAAAATTTGAATTTTCGAAATTTGAAAAAAAAAAAACGTTTTCTTTGCACGATTTGGACAGTTTTTTCACGGCCATGATAAAATTTCAATAGTCAAGATCAGGATTTACCAAGGGACCATGCAAAAAGGACGTCCTGATGTAGGGGGTTGGGGGGATAGGTTGAGTCACGGACACACTGTGGACAGTCGGAGGGAGGGGGGTATGACCAACTCGGACGTCAACTTGAAAAAAAAAATGCCAAATAAATTCAGTTCCCAAAGTAAAAGGGAAATTGAGCGCAATATCGTATAGGTGAATTATAAATTGCAAAAGCAAGTAAACAGGGTACCCCTAGTCCTGGAAAACCTGGAAAAGTCAGAGAACTTAAAAGCTCAGGGTCCATTTGCTAATTTTCAAATTTTCCCAGTACAAACATGGAAAGACAATTTTTCCATGTTTTCCCGAGGACAAATTTGCAACATTTTCAACTGTTTTCGAATTGATTTGTAAAATTTCCAACAGATTCTGAGGACAAATTGGCAAAATTCTCAACCTTTTCAGAGTACAAAATTTACTTTTTTTAAGTACGACTTTTAAAATGTTCCGAATGCAATTTTTTTTAAAGTTTCGGACGTCTGAATGGGGAGAGGGGTCCTGATTGACTGGACACAATGATGGTAGGGAGTAAGGGGAGTCCGATTTTGAGTAAATTTTGCGGACATCCTTTTTGAATGGCTCCCAAGTAGGTCGAGATGTATCAAACGAAATTATTCATTTTACAGGTTCAACGATTTTGCATCGAATGGAAAAAATAATCGAGAGCGAAGAGTTCAGCGAACGCGTGCTGGAAGTGTATTTCATGACGATAAAAGAAGAATGGATGAAGTAAGTTGACATTAAAAACATGGTCCTAAGAGGCAGAAACTATTCAAAATACTTTAGGTTAAGAACGGGGAAAGAATTAGGCACAGAAATAAGAAATGATTTCATCGTTATTTCAGGGTGGCCACAAAATTTTCATTTTCAATTTCCCTGACTAAAATCCAAACTTACCTGACCAAAACTTACTCGTTAATGCGTATCAATTTTTTTGTCATAATGAAAAATAAAATAACAATTGCAATGAGAAGCTTGGCAAAATACTAGATTTTGTTACGAGTCTAGCTGAAGAGGATTGGGGATGGAGCTGCTAGCAGACTGAGGGCAGGGATAGCATTTTGCTTTTATTTGGGAAAATTTCCCTGACATTTCCATGACCTCCACGACCACTTTTTTCCCCCTGACCTGTGGCCACCCTGTTATTTCAAATCTTGATCCATAACGTACGAATTGTCCTTGCTCATAACAAATTCGAGAAAGATTTAAGATTTAAACATTCCTTCGGCATCTTCTTAAAGACTATACAAAATGTAGATACCGCAATAGTAGGGGTACTCAAACAGACTTTGCAGTTACTTAACTTCTGGCCTGATTAGGCTGTGCATGCATGATAAGACTTCGGCACATCTGCAAAGCCCATTTCTTTGACTGTCAAGTTTCCTAATTTCTACAGATATCGTATTTATAGCAGTTGGCTGACCAATTTTTTGCGACTTTAAGCGCATACTTAACCAGACTTTCGTTTTCCATCCGCAGCAAGGTGAAAGTGCTCTTCAAGTTTTCCCGGACGGGCTGCAGGTCCGTGGAGGACACCCACAAGCTTCTCCAGGTGCTGGGCGCCCACGAACGGGACAAACAAGTGCTGAAATTTTGGATGACCGGACTAAGCACGCAATACAAGACTCACGTGTTATCGGCTCAGATGTCTCAGTGCCACGGAAACGAGGGCACCGTCTCATAAAACGCTCACCGCATGCCTCGGTGATACGAGTTCAGAGCTGAAAAACTTTGATATTAATTCATGAATAATGTTTTGATACGAATCTAATGATTTCGCGTGCCGTGAAATTCTGCAATCGTGAATTCTGATCTGCAACGCGTTGATGCGTGTACATTGGAGGATTATTGCCAATTTTGATAAGCTTTGATCGATCGAAACTCAGGCTCCGAAAGGATGAACAAGACATTGATAAGCTTCGATCGAAACTGGCATTGAACCGAAGACTCGAATCAAATTTTATAAACTTGGTTTAGTTGATGGATGATCACCAACCGTTGGGACAAGGAACTTAAAGGATAAGAACGAAGAAGACATGGGAAGGTGCACATTATCGTGACTAATTTTATACAGGAATGATACCATATTTTTCACGGACGATGAAACCATTCAGGATAATTCAGTGTAGTTTTTGAAAATAAGAGTTGCTGTCGGGATAGAGGACTGAAAAGATAAGGACGAAGGAGTGCAAGAATGGACAATTTTAGAGGATGGATGGGTGGTGAGGGTTTTAGGAAGCAGATGCTTCTTGAAGCTAAAACAGTGCACACACAATGACTCATAACAGGACAAAGTTTGAAAGTTAAGAGGGAAGCGAGCACGGTCACAGGTATCCCAGCCACTTTTAAGCTCGACTATATAGGATTTATAGGACATTTTGCCCTAAAAAATAGGACAAAATAGGACAATTTTTAGGAAATATAGGACATCGCAACACCGAACGATGTAAAATGTGAAATATTAGCGCATTCACCATTGTCGCCAAAAACTATTCAGGATTCAGCCACAAATTTTAATTTCGAGTTAACTTCCCTGACTTTTCCAAATTTAAAAAAAAATTCCCCGACATATTGACATATTTTGCAAATTTGACACTAATAAATATTTTTTTTAAAAATTGACTAACGACAATTTTGAAATTTTTTGAAAATGTAACAATTTTGTATCCAGTAAATGTTTAAAATGTGTACTCGGAAAAAGTGGCAAATTTTACAATTTTGTCCTCGGAAAACGTTGAAAATTTGTGAATGTTTCCTCGGAAAATGTGGAAAATTTGTACACGGAAAACGTGGATAATTTTGCAAATTTGTACTGGAAAACGTGAAAAAGTTAGCAAATTTATACTAGGAAAACATGGAAAATTTTGCAAATTAATACTCAGAAAACGAGGAAAATTGTGTACATTTATACTCGGAAAATTTGGAAAATTTTGCAAATTTCGACTCGGAAAATGGCCCCTGAGCTAACCATGTAGAAATGTGACAAAAATATAGGATTTATAGGACATTTCATCCAAATATAGGACATCATCGAAAATATAGGACAATATAGGATTTATAGGACGGCTGGGATCCCTGGAATATCAACAGCATACTCAATATAAAGTTGAGCAACAGGTTGGCACATACTCAAGTTACAAATCACGAGTTCGATATACAGTATTAACCCTTCATTAACTCAGTTATTAACTTTAGTATTTGACTATTTGCGGTAAGTTTAGAAAGTACTACCATTACCCCCTTACATACAGTGTATGTGAAATTTGTGGTCACCAGTTAGGCTTATGTCCCACGAGGAAATGACAATACAACTTAAAACGATCAAGTTTCATGAATTTTTAACGTAACGATTTCTTTATAGAGACGAGTTCATAGTTTAGTTTAGTACTAAAGCGATTGTACAAAAAAATTCTAATAATTACCTTTGAAAGTTTGAAGAAAGTGGCGCGATAAATACTAGGAGCACGTGTTGGCGACGTCCAGCGCGTGTGAGACAAAGGTCGAAGGTCGTTGTATGGGAGGCGCGCTTCCTGGTGCGAGGGGTCAAAGGTAAGGCACGGGCTACTCGCTGAAGCGCCTTTAAACGGATAAAGAATTACTAGATGAATCTTCCGGAAATTTGAATCCGACGAAAATATTTTCCGAAACTAAACGCTTTGAAATAACGAATTAAAATGTACCGAAATTATGTTTTACATTTCAGTTTAGTCGTAGATTAACAATCTTACATAAGTGAAAAACCACTTATTTAATGCTCGTCTAAAAGTAAAATTTCTTCTTGATGAGATACATCATTTTATTCGGCATTACACGCATTCGTATGCACAAATTAAAAGAGATTAAAATATCAACTAATTCGATGAAAGAAGTTAATAAAGAATTAATTTCATGATTTTCTTTAAGAATATCATTGAGACAGAATGACACCAATTTATACACGACTTTTTTTTTTATTTATTTACGGAATTTCGGATGTCCAAAAAATGTCCCCACAAAATATGCCAAAATGGGACTTTTTACGACCAAATTACTAACTTTCAGTAACGTGCTCGTTGTTTTTGCTCTGGGATCCTTTAGAGCATCCTTTAGAATGTTTATAACCACGGAAAAATGTTCCAGATTTAGGACAATTTGCAGAATTGCCAAAATTGGGAAAAACTAAGTTTATCAACAATTGCAAAAGTTTCAACACCATAAAAAATTAAACGTTCTTCAAAAATGCGAAAGTTTCAAAACTTTTCTTCAAAAATAAGATTCACTTTATTCATTTTAAATACAGAACGTTTTTCATAAATTTCGAATATTCCTCAATATTTGTTGAGAAATAATGTTAAAAGCTCCCAGAAGCGCAACAGTCTGTCCATTTATGGTCGACCCTCTCTACTTTCGTCGCTAAATTGCGTACTTAAAATGTGTAAACTACGACTATATTTAAAAATTAGACTTTTCCAGAATTTGTAAAAGTGCGTCTCTCGCAATTTTTACCAAATTGCGAGAACTGATTAAAAAAATACAAAAATCACTAAGAATTTTCCTGAAAAGAGGAAGGTTCGTACTATTAAAATTTAAAAAAAAAAAAAAACGTTAAGGAGTCATACACGAGGAAAGTTATATCTTAAGGTTTGTAGCAGACGATTTTGTTGTGTTATTGTCAAGTTAATTAATTTGTTTAAATAAATGGGAGAAATGAAACGTTTCTAGAATTGAAATGATTAATGCGGACGAATCTTGACATGAATCGGTGAATAAATCCCAAGTTTATTTACCAAAAATTCTGAGATAATTCGGCGACTTCTAAACGTATTGAGATAAAAAATAGTAAATGTAATAATGTTATTTGTTCTATTTCGGTTACTTCGCAAAATTCGTCATTTGATCAACTTATTAAATGTTCACACATTGAATCGTAACATTTACATTTATTAATGCGTTTATAAATGTACAATTTCTTAATGATGAGTTACATTTCGTTACTAAGCGTGACACGGTTACACGTCGTGACATTACGAACAAAAGGAGCAGATAAAAGGAAATTCGATAACACTTACTGGCGACATGGAAATGTTCGTGAAAAATATAACTTAAGTTAATTTACGAGAACACGAGCCTCACTTTCACTTACGTTAAGTTATTTTAAATACATCGGTCAAAAAATTCAAGCTAAAAGTCGTTTAGAAACAATTTATATTACACTATTTTTAAAGTCGTTCGAATTAAAATGGAGTCGTTTTTTAAGTATTTCGAATTTTCGACGATACTTTGTAGAGCAAATTCCTCAGACCCATCACAGAAATCATCCTCTCGAAATTCATAATTTAATTCCTGGCTTATATTTTCCTTGGTCGGTGAATCCGATTGGTCCAATAAAGAAAATTCGTAATTACAGGTAAACGGAAGCGGAAGTGAGGAGTCGTGTTCACCCAATGCAAAACATAAAAATACGGAGATGTATTTTCCCTCTTCATCGTCATAGCCATTCAAATATAATTCGAGATAGGCCGTGTACCCCATCACGTGACTCGTTTGAAACGGTTCACTATATAAACACTTTTTCAGACCATCGATTTCATTTCTCTTCTTTTTGGAATAATCGTGGATGCGCCACAAAAAGACGCCATCACGTGACTCAATTTGTTTCCACAGAATGGAA
>JAQGAO010001805.1:0-22456 GCA_034697705.1 Ommatoiulus sabulosus | reverse complement strand
TGGTGTGTACGCCAATGTTTCCGAGACTTGTTTCAGGAATTGTTTTACACGAAACATATCTCGGAAACATTTTGTTGTGAAACAGTGTTTCGCAACAATGTTTCGTTGGTGTGTACCCGCCTTTAGTAATACAAATGGGGCCATTTGAGAAACAGGAGTGTACTCTGAACTGGGAGAAGAGGTAAAGGTCATTGCAAACATTCACTCGACAAATTTTTGTTTCCAAGAAGGGTAATCCAATACCAACGCAAAATGGGTTGTTTCGCACATCATAACTCCAGCTCTACATGCTGTACTGCGTTCTACAATTTTGAAAACATGTCCATGGATTCTGGATTGTTTTCTTATCTCCAGAAGATTAGAAATCCGATAACGCAAGTTGTTCAATGGCGATTTTAATGCGTTTTGAAAATTACAAACGCGCGAAAGAGGTCATTTCCCAAGAAATTTTTTCAACGACTTTTATGAACAGCCCCGAGTTTATAAGGTCAACTTTCACTTCCGAGTAAGTTCCGATGCTACGCGCTCTCTGTTGCAACAGCTGTGCCGACTAGTTCAATGGATATGCCGAAGAGCCGGTTAACCGATCTAGTGATTGGTGACTTCCTTCATCATTTTCCTGCTTCAGCCAATGAGATGCAACGATTTCATCCATAAACCGGTTAACCGCGTACGCCGATGGCGCCACGTGCTTCGAAACACGCGAGTTGCGTTCAATCTCGCGCCTGTTATTGCATGGCAGAGGCTGCTGTGGCAACGAACGCTAGCGGATTTTCTCGGCGACTTCAAAACCAGGTAACGTTTCGTTAATTTTTTTTTTTTTTCATTTTCATTATTTATTTATAAACTATACAGTATATAATTTCTCGCGCATCCTCCGCTATTAATGCTGGAAATAATAAAATTCTTCCACATTGCTGACGTGAGAAGGCAAGCTGATAATCCGTGCATTGATGTATTTAAATTCCGTAGATTAATATACAGCATGTCCAGGAGTCCTTTGTTTTGATATTACCATTGTTTATTGTTTTGTCGCGCGGCAAGCAGCATTGCTTCCGAAATACTCAGATGATTTTCCGATGAGTCAGTTATGCTGGCAAAAATAATTTTAACGATCTAGACTGCGGTACTACCTGCATGGGTACTTTTCCGATCAATGATTATCAGCAAACATACTGGAGATTCCTTCTCATAAACGCGCATTTTTTTCAGCTATTTTATTCATTTTTAATGATGTACTGGGTGATGCGAGTCCTGAAACAATTAAGGAATTTTTTGGATGCTGCACTAGCTGCCTCGTGCATATTGTTTGGCATTTTGTTTATGAATTTTTAAAAAGGTGAAAAAAGGGTCGTTTACCAGTATACAGTCAGTCAGCTGCATTGTGATTGCATCGCTGCAGTATTTTGGTTTTGAACAAGACTCATTTACAGTCAGAACTTTTATTAGATGCATGAACGCCCTGCTATAAATTCACTTTCCATTGTTGAACGTTTTCGTTGAGCAGCTGACCCGCATATACATTATTGGGTCCTGAATAATGTATTAGATTCGTTCTATTTTCGATTCTGTTGTTGTTGGGAGGATCAGCCCACACCTGTATGGCATGGGACGCTCCCAAAACTGCTTTCAAGCGTTTGTTAACATATTCCTCGATGCTTGATGAGTACGAATTTTAAGTTAATTTATAATGATCCATAGGGACATTTTTCCACGACTGTTTGAGGAAGTTCATTTTGACAGCTCTGGTGTGATCTTTGAAGCATTCCAGCCCCACAGATTTGTCGGCTGTCACACATTGCTAGATTTGCGAGCATTCTCTCGGGCTGAATTGAACGCGCTACTGTTTTAATTGCTGGGGTTCGAAATTACTATTTCCGTATCCTTTAGCCATTAAAGCTGTAATTATTTAGGAGTGATGAATGGCACGTCTATGACATGCAATTAATAATAACGTCAAATAAATCTTGGTGAATTGACAACATGACTGTTCGTTCGCGACCCAGGTATTTGGTGTTTCTTGTGCTGCAACCTGAAATAATATAAAAAAAGTTTAATCGGAGATTAATGTGGAACATTAATTCCGTCATACATGTACTGTATGTAGCCATGCATAATACCGTGCCAATCGCATATTACTTTAGATTGTACTCAGGCTGGAGCGTGATTAATGCAGTCCTGAACAGGTTTTGGCCAATTAAGCTAATCGTGGATGTTGATGCAAGAAAAGCATAACAATAAAATGTCAATTACGTAACGATTTGTAAGTTTAGAAGGAGTTTTACGTACTAGTTCTGGCATGGAGATCCTTTCTCACCCTCATGAAATAAGGTAACCCGTAAAAACTGGAATAAATAAATTATTCCTAATTGACATGTGTCATAATGAAAACTTCAAAGAGCATAGAGAAGCATAGGCGCCAATGCGGAGGCTTTTTACTTATGTTCTAGATATAAATTAAAATAGAGCTCGACATATGATAGTTATTTTGGTCAGGTTTCGTAATATCCAAAGATTCGTTATTTTTAATCAATATCCCATTGTTGTATTGGAAACTAGGCTCGTGCGGATTCTCAAAACTTAAATTTGACCTACTTTTATCTACAATAACATACTGTAATTAGCGATCACGTGTTCTTTGTCCAATTAACGAATTTTGCCCACCTTATCTCATTTACTGCACGTTATCGGCAAAACCTCCAAAAATGGTTCAGAGAAGTCTTACCTATTGGTCAACGAATGCATTAATTGGCGCGATGTGTCCGAAATGTTAATAGCTTTGACAAGGATGACGACCCAAAATCATCAAAATGGTCTAAAAGATGGTACGGAATGAGGCTCACGTTTAGATGTTAAGACTCTTATAATAGACATAATGTTGCGTTGTAAATTTGGGAAATTAAGCTTGGAGCGATGCAATATTTTTTACACCAACCAATTACATAAACAACCCCATATGTGGAATGTTCTCGCAAACTTACTTTAATTTTCAAATTAGGTACGGTAACGATAACGGGAGCTTATTGGGTCATATCAATCTCTCCACGTGTCACCAAAACGTTGTCAAAATTGAGTTAAAAAGAAAAACAATGCGTGTCCATTCTTATAGTGTTTTTGCTAGAAACAAATGGCACCTACGTAACAATTAAACAGATTTGTGGTGCACGTAAATATTCTGCCGAAAGTTTTTGACTCGTACCACTTGACACGCCGCCTTTCTGCTACCGTAAATAAATATGCCGTTATAAGCCGAACTTAATTTTTCTTTGCTCTTTCACTCATTTCGCATTGTCTCTCTGATACGGACCAGATTGTGTTAATGATAGCCTCCTTTCAATCTTTTTATTGAACACGTTTTTGCCTCGACGTGTTGATGCGTACATTCAAAATTCGTGCACCGACCACGCGTAGACTGAACAGCGGTTGAGCCGAGGTCGCTGCATTTCCAAAACTCATTTTTGGCACTGGTGCCGTGATCGATCCGGTTGGAAAAGGATTTCAGAGGCGCCGCAGTGTTTTGGGTAAGGCCAGCTACCTTATTTTTTGTCAGAATTTGTTTTTAATTGAATTCACCGCCCACAATGGACCTGATTCACTGCACCAATTAACCCTTTTTAATATGTTCGAATATGTCGAACGTGTGTTTGAACGTGGTGATGATGCGTTTGAAGTCCTGATTATCACGAACATAGGGCCACAAATACAGTCCTACCTCTGGCATATTCATATTAGAATATATTAATGTTGATACACTCATCATCACCAACCATGGGTGCAGTGCCCGTTGGTGTCATAGGCCGGACTGAGACCGGAGCCAATGAATGATGCTCCGGCAGCAGATATCGATCGTGTTGTCGGTTTTGTTACATGTAGCGCCTCACCACTCACCTGCCCAGCTCTCCCCATATACCAGGGCATGGGACCGGCAATGACAGTGAAATACTTCACTGTCCGTGTCTGGGGAAGAAGTAACCTGGAGGAGGATGCGAAAGGAAATCGGTCATGGCCAAATTAATATAGGAAGTATCCCAGCAATTGCTGGGGGGAGGGGGATGTGAAAAACCACAATCAGGATAGCCGACCTGGGCATCGAACGCGCTTTTACTGAATGCGAGGCTAAATTTCCATTAGTTTCTTATTTAGCAATTCTTTTTCAGGTATTTGTTTATCCAAGAATGACCTTAGATTGATGCTCGAGAGCTATAGCAGATGCACTGTCTGGGGTATTAAGATGAGCCATATAATGGACAAGGCCACGAGGGAATTAAGACCAAAGTAACCTTATCGTTGGCATTCCAACGCAATCTTAAAATAATAGAATAAGAGATGGCTGCCTAAGGAAGCTTGGCATGTCGAGATGCATGCCTCATCTTGTTTACGAATAGTTTCCGCTAATATTACATCTGAATAAACAATATAATACGCGCACTTTTGACGCGAGCATCTCGTTATGCTCGACATCCCATTTTCGACCGTGTAAGCCACACTCTCGACGTGTTTTTAACATAAACTGGAAAACTTTCATCTTCTTGTTCTTTTTCTACCAACTTCCGAGTTATTTTAAGATGCAAATGACTGTACTGAATTTGGAGAGACGCGTTTTCAACCCTCGTCTTGACGGGTTATTGCATATAGGACCACTTCAGTCCAAAGAGTTTCCTACTTGACTATATCTTTAAGCTCGTTGAAACATTTCCTTTCCTTTTGTAAAAGGAATTCGCGAATGTAAACATTTACGTTAATTTTGGTAATGGACAAAATCATTACGAGAGGCTTCTTACGTTCAAAGTAGTGCACAAAAAAAGTTTTAATATGGCACGAGCGTTCATTCTTTGAACTATACTGTATTCAGATTCAGATTCAGAATTCAGTGAAAAACAGTTCGTGGTCAGTCTGTACATTATACAGGATCGATACGAACACACTACGTCCGCCTCTACAGGTGTTGGGAGTTTCCAATAGCCTATATACTGGGGAAAATGTGTTTACAAAATGGATCACATTAAGGTTATGGTGAAAGGGGCGCTGCTCGCTTTGTGTCATGTGTGACACACGTTTTTGTTCCTCAAAAAATGGTATTTGATCGTGACGTCACAACGCAGGCGTGACGTCGTCAAGAGCAAAATCGTAAGCTGTGAAAAATTTTGAAAAAGTTATTTGTGTTTATGAATATAGGAAGGAGAGGGCGTTGTTTAAGGTGAGAACACACTGAATGCTTACTTTCGACGTGCTTCTTTCAGCTACTTTCCTGCTTGTTTTCATTTTCTTAATTGATTCCAGCTTTGGGGCGCACAATGAATGCTGATATCAGCGTGATTGTCAGTGTGCTTGGTGGCGCCACTGCATGCGTTATGCTATAGGCGGCATACATCGATGGTTACACTTTTGACCAATAGTGATCTGTGTGCCACTCCGTGTCTTACAAATCTGCTTTCAGATACATGTAAGTAAGCCTGGCTCGGATAAGCTATCTTTGTGCGCGCCCTCATTTAAAACGCATGCCGCATTCTTATCCCGCTTGGTGGCGCTAGTGTACGCAGAGTGGTAAGCGCCTGCAATAAGCATTGGATGTGTTCTTACCCTTACAGAAGATAACCTTTTACCAATTACATGTTCAGTACATTCCTGTAATAAATGCTCGCAAGGTTGGGTTCCCACTAAGGAAACTCAAACTGAAACTTGGTTTCCGAACCGTGCGATAACCGCGGCTTTCCGAATTGGGAGTTTCTAGTTTCGGAAACTAAAGTTTCGTTCAAGTTTCCTCGGTGTGTGCCTTTATAGCTTTACGATGTCGATGCCTCCACAATCTACAGGAATTGGTCCCCACAAAGCCATCGGGAAGAATATTAAGGTACACGGGAATAGCGATATCTGTTTCAATTTACGTTTATTGATAGTTTATCTTTGAAGCATCATTTTAATTACCATTTTTGGTGGACGGTTGGAGAGGGGAAACTGAATGTTCCGTTTTTACTCGGCGCTTCCATGCTCAATGTCTCTTCTGCTATAGCTGTCATTGACTTCAGAGATTTAACCTTTTTCAAGTTTTCACTCCCAAATCGGTTGAACTTTAGATCTTTCTCGTGTGGGGCCACGAGATTTTTTTTTCCCGGATTATATTTATAGCGATCCCCGCTCCATATTTGGTGGAAAGTTCATCAAGCTTAATTTCAATGGCAACCATTGTGTAAATCAGCAGCTGCCGAATTGAAGTTGCAGCTGTTGTTTCTCGCTCAAAATGGAAACGAATGTGTCGCCACTTATATTTTGCGGAAGAAAAAAAAATCAGTTTTGGAGCCACACAAAAGCAATTACATGTATCTCCAACGGCAACTGTTGTTGGTCGCAAAAAATCCGTTTAAAATGAACATTTGGTGAGAGTACCTCTTAGTCATGCATGATACATAATGGATGGATGCGTGCACGTAGTGTACTCGTCAGAACACGCACCACGACAGGATTTCTTCAGCGTTTCATACTCTTTCTTGTTTTGGCATGTTATCGAATCAGGAAAAGCTGTTGTTGGGTCATTGGTGTCTTTTTTAAACATTTCTTAATTGATTTTCTGCTGCTGATGCGGATCAGGTTTGCGGAGTTTTACGCGATGCTAATTAGGCCGCACTATTTCCTGTGTTCGTTTGTATCGGGGTCGCTCATAAACGGCCTCGGTGGACATCAAAATCAGCTTCAGCCACATTTGTGTAACAAAAGTGATGGTATGGCGCAGCATATTCGCTTTGTTCTTTGTAATCTATAGGAAGTCTATACATGTATCTTGTGAAAAATTTGGCTATGGGGTCAATCAAAAAGGACGCCCTCAATTTTTTTCCAAAACTGGACTCCCCCCACCCCCTGTTCAAATTGTGTCCGGTCAATCAGGACCCCCTCCCCCCATTCGAGAGTCCGAAACTTTAAAAAAAAATGTATTCGGAAAATTTTTAAAAAGTTTTGCAACTTCGTACTCGGAAAACGTAAATTTTGTATTCTGAAAAGATTGAGAATTTTGCCAATTTGTCGATCCTCAGAATTTGTTGGAAATCTTGAAAATACTCCTCGGAAACTGTTGCAAATTTTTACAAATATGTACTGGAAAGCAGTTGAAAATGTTGTGTCCGTGACTCAATCGATTCACTGCGATCATGTAAATTTCTGTTTTATTCGTGTACTTGCATACTTTTGTTTGCATTTCGTTTTTTGTTGGGTTTTTCTACGTTTTCAATTAAAAAAATGATTAGTATAGCTTTCGCTTTTTGCTATTCATCTTATCATTGTGAGATATTCTTCTTCCCAACTCATCGTCCGTCGGTCGCCATTGCATGCAATATGGATGACCCTTTAATCCTTTCTTTGAAATTTAAGTGTATACAGTATGTACGTGAATTTGCTTACTTAAGCTGAGTTGGAGATGAACCTACAGGTACATGTACTGTATATTTCTCGAGTAGAATGCTCGAGCATAACTAATATACAGTAACTTGGACTAAATGCGTCGAATTCGGATGGTGTGATAAAGACAACGCCCAAAACTACCCAATTATTGCCTAATGGGCTACATTTTTAATTAGCATATGTACTGAATTTCAATTTACTTTATGATGCGAAAGCTATTTTAAAATTAACTTTGCAGAAGTGTGCGTTTTGAGCCCAGAAATTGAGTTTACTGCGGAGGCTTTACATTCCTCATTAAACGTAGGTTGAATAACGACAATACAGCCTGTTTTACTGACCTCGAAATTTCCACCTGTAAGTTCGGCACTCTTAACGTGGCCGAGACGAGATTTTCCGAAAAATTCCAGCAAAACGTGGAAATCCCGCACGGGCGATTTCTTACGAAAAGCAAGTTTGACGTTAAAAAACAGTGCGTTGTCGTGTAAAAAAAGCTTGTAATGCCGAAGGCTAATGGTTTCAAGTCGTTAATATTTCCTGAATACATATTTTAAAAGAAACACGAATGACAACATCGCTTTGGTTGGCAATATATTCAACGGTGAACGTGGGCCCAGAATTTCAACCGGGGTGGGGGATTCGAAATAGGCGGCGTTGAAAATGCGCTCTCGACGTGCACCCCCTCCATGGTGAATAGTCACGGTGGTGCCAAGTTTTCGGATTAAAGAACAAAGCCTGGAAGAGGCAAATGGCCTGAATTCAATGCAGCAGACACAGGATGCCTGTTGTCTTTTTCATTCGGTTAATTATGCCCCAAAAAAAAAATCTGCCGCCCTTGCCCTGGATAGTTCACTTTGACAGTCATGTGTTAAAAGTATCGGCGCGCGAGCTCTGGAGGCTGCGAACGATAATTGTTTCCATGCGATATTCAGTAAATCAGTTTATGGTCTAAAAATATCGTGACCTATGAACGAAAGATCTTCTGGATAAAATTGACTGCGAGCGTGTTTCCCACCCATCACATTTCCGTTTGTTGTACGTCATTGTAGATGAAAAACTACTCATGGTCTGAAGGCTGTCTCGTCTTGCTTTTGTCTGGACATTTCACGCGAATTATTTTTTCTTCCAAGAAATGTCTAACGTTATTACAGTGATACAGCGGAGCAGTTGCATTCTTGAACCTTTCGATTAGGTTGTTTAGAAAATGGATTATACTATGTACATGTACTGTGCGAACATTCTGTATGCACGTGTGTTGCACAAAACTAGGATAACAAACTGAACTCGACAACAAACACAATGTAACAATCTTAACAAGTTTTTCTAAAAGTGCGAGAATCGTGGAAATTCATTTCCATTGCATAAGTGGTGAATAGCAAACCTTTTAAGATGTCCATAAAGTCTTAAAGTATTAAATGGATCTACTTGGCAAGAAAGGAAAGAATCATGCTTGTTGTTAAAATTCGTTTTGGAATTCATTTGTTATACACGTTACATGTAGCCAGAGTCTAATAGGAGAATAGGCTATCAGGCAAACTAATTTAACATTACACATCATTAATTTGAGTATGATTTGCTAGACTAGTTTGTATATTTTAGCCTTATGGCCTATTCACATCGACCGATTCCGTATGGTCACGTGTGTGGCCGCGCATGCGCACATGACAAGTAGGGTGGGCAACGCGACGTTTATACGGCATTTGCAACCGCATCCGTACCAGTTGAAGTTGATCCAACTTTTCCAGTCTGATCAATTTTAATCGTTAGAGGAAAAAAGAGGTTAAACGCGTATTTTTACGTGCGGCGTGACGTCACGCTATAAGTTCCGCAACGCAAGTGACGTCACTACGGTACGGATTTGGTCGATGTGAATAGGCCATTAAGTTCAAAATCATTTACTGTATGTACAATTCTGTTCGTTTCCTGACATCCTAGTCGCGAAACCTTTCAATTATCCTTTTAGTGTTTTGCGGTTGACCTTTTAACTGAAGTTCAAACTTCAAAGTATCGTCAACTTGTGTCGCTGGGCGAAATTACTCTTTTGTGGCAGTTTTAAAGATTTCTTTGCCGCTTGTTAAATGGATTTGTTGGTTATGATGAATTGAAAGCATGCGATTACTCGTTGTGTTAAATCTATCATCGCATTTCGGGGGTTATCTTGGCGTCAAAGCGCATGGCGAGAGGTTTACATAATACACGAAAGAGCTAGGTCACTTGTCTGATAAATGGTTATGCCAGACACGTGACGCTCAAGTCTTAATATCACTTCGATCGTAACGTATTAACACCCGAGTAATTTCGTAGAATCAGCTTTTTTTTTTCTTCTATGCGCTTTTAAGTTTGTCCCACACGTACGATCTTAAAAGCAAAACCTAAATACGATTGAATAAAATGTACCGCAAACATGTTGGAAAACGTTTTTCGGGTCATTGTCGCCTAGACATTGGACTGGATGGGTAATCGTGGCCAATGACCACGCGGTTCACATCCTGCTGTTGGTCCTCGGTGTCCCATCAGAAGTTGACAATCTGGTCATTATATCTTCCCGACCTCACCCCTTTCCGTCGACCCCGAGGGTCGTATCGTTTCTCCACGCTGCCTTTGTACCAGCGTGCATGGCGGTGCTGAGGGACTCTCTGGGTTTATTTTCGTCATTGTGAATCAGCCACTCCACGCTCGCTGTTTTTCTCTCTGCTCTCCGCACTCGACGTGTTTTGCCTTCTCCTACCGTACTTATTGTTCTTACTGCAACTTGCCTCGTTTTCTCGTCCAGATCGCAGCCCAGGAGCCAGCCAGCAGCCATGAAGCCCGGATTTTGCACCCTGTTGCTCCTCGTTCTGGTCGCCAACCAGGCGGCCCACGCCTGCCCGGATGGATGCGCCTGTTTCGTGACTTCGCAGGTAAGCCCTCCCAAACACATCTTGTTTATTGCCGTTTTCCGAACTGGGTCAGCATCCGAAAATCTGCTTCCTGATCTATATCGCTTTGCCAACTGTATCGGTTGTGGGCATGTGTTGCGCATGTGTTTGTTGGCGGTGCTATCGCATGTTTCGTTCTCCAGGAAGATACTGCATGGGTTTACATCACTTGTTTACTATTGATATGTCAGAATAGCTTGGCAGTATTTACGCTTCGCGCTATTAACTCGTTGAAATGCAAAAAAAAAAATGACACTCGCTCATGGTGCTCTCCAATAACTTTTAGCCTGAGTTGATGGACATCGTACGAAGCACGCCTGAAAATGTGCTAAATAGGTCCTTTTTATCCGATATGGATCTGAGCAATTGCTCGCTTTACTTATAGTTTTGACATGGCGGTAGGTGATTTCACCCTCTATCGAGGAGTAAGTGAAGACAGATTTAAGCTTTGAAACATCCCCGTCCATCCCTTTCTGGAGAGACATGAAGAGAAAGTATAGTTCTCGGGTTTGCTCGTGGCTTCCCCTAGAAGGTTGTTACGAGTGAGCAGCTCTTGTTTTGTTAAGTTTTGGTAGATCTGACCTACTAACGACTTACGTTATAAACAGTTGCTAAATGTAGTCCTCGCACGCGAATCCTGTTTTACATGGCTATAAATTAATCAAGAAAAATGCGGTCTCTTCACTACCGTATACCCATGTCCAAGCACGTCCAAATGACCCCAGATCAGAGCGAGGACACGATCGAATTATCGGACAGCACTCGATTTTCGTGTCAATTTTGCGGGCGATTTCGGTTGCGACTATGTTTCAGAGTATATTTACGCTACGATTGTTAATTGTTTATTTGGATTTTGCCATGTTTGTTAGTGGACATCACTGAGCAGTGCCTAATTTTGGCTTATGCTCTGCCTCATCTGCGGGAAAATCTGGATTTCTATTTAATTTGATTTTTTGGAAATTGTCCTCTAGTTGAGCTGAAACGTACTGGTTAAAAATCCCTAACCGAAATTCTCGGAACCAGAAGTGATTCGAATTTTGGAATGTTTGCATAAACATTAATTAGTAAATATCTAATTGGAAGTAGGGCCCAAAGCACAGTATACGTAATACCAGTATGGTCACTATTTGTAGGCACCTTTCATGTTCCCCTGTCCCGAAAATGCGACTGCAGCGCAAGAATTGATACGGCGGATAGTACCCAGTACTTTCCAACTGGATATGATCGTATCGTAGGTGGCGAGTCACTCGCTCGTCTCGCTGTTAATTAAATTCGCTGTTAAAAAAATCCGTTTGAAAGAAGTGATAGCGATAAGTGCGTTTTGATAAAGCAGACGCTTCCTTTTTTTGTCGTCTGCTGCACATTTTTTCTCACACGACGTTTTGGGTACTGACCGCTAGTCGGAAAATTGGCGCTGCGAAGATGGACAGGAGGAATGCGCGGAGTGACCATACTGGTATTACGTATACTGTGGCGTGAGACAATGTTTGTGTACATTGAACCTTCAGATATTAAGGTGTTATTAGGGGTACTCACACAGAAGATTTTAAGTATGGCATTGTTACAGCCATGAAATCACGTATGCAAAAGGATTGCATACATTGGTTTAAAAACAGTGATAACCTTGGGTGAATTTTTTTAAAAAGCAATTTTTAAACACTTAAGTTTTTGCACACTTGGCTTCAAGACTGCCAACACTGCCATTCGTAAAGCTTCTGCATGTCTGAGTATACATCTAATATTGCGTTTCCGTACATTTGTCTGTAGTTTTCACAAGCAGACGACGCGACGCTTGCTGGCTTAGCCTAGATCAGACATGTGGGGTAGGCTACTTTATGCTGCATTTTCAATGTGGCAAAATGGTTGCCTTTACCACCGTATACGAAATATAAGTAGGATCACTCCATTGACGTTTTCTATTCCGAAAACACCGCAGCGCCGCCATGCGTACGAAAGGATTTTTAAGATGAAGCCACGCCCTACGCGCTTGTAAACGAATCGTAGGCAACGTGTTACTCACCTGTATTCTTTACTTTCACGGGTTAATCCTTTCGTACGCATGGCGGCGCTGCGGTTTTTTCGGAACAGAAAACGTCAATGGAGTGATCCTACTTATATTTCGTATACTGTGCCTTTACTACAAGGTATAAATAAGTTGCACGTGCAGACGTGCTGGCACATTTGTTCCTTGTTTCAGTTTGCATTATGGAAGGTACATGTACCTCACAACACGCCCATGATGATGGGCTGCGTGAAGTTATGTGCAAGTCTACAATTGTATATGGTTGGGTATCTTGTTGCATGGAACTCGTTAAGCAAATTGATTGGTCCTGGATTATCCTCTATGCATATTGTTCAAATTATTTTACTAATTGGTCCATAAATTCAACTTTTAAGAAAATATCAATAAAGCTGTACATGTATACAGCTACGTACATGAACGTTTGCTCTACAAAAGCCTTCACCGTGCAATTAATGGCCAATCTTTTGCGTTTCTTTTAAGTTCAAATAAATGTTTAAGTTGGCGCCTTCACGACTTTTGCCACTTTCAGTCGCCCTGCACACGTGGGATTAGCTCAGAAATGATCGGTGCAACGTCGCTGACATTTTCGGACTGAAATGTTGGGCCTCGTACGCTCATAGCCCGAAATTACCAAATGGAATGCCAATTTGCGCGTTTTCGAGTGAGTGCCCGCGTTGCCATCCAGAGCTCGCGGTCAATGCATGGGCTTTGCAGATGCCCATAAAGGGTGAATGGAGGCGCTTATTGCCATATAACCACGCCCTCGGACATCCACCAGGTCGACGCTGATGCTCATTAGGGATATGCTCGTCCTAAAAAAATAATAAAAACAACTTATTCCGTAGGTCCGTTTTGGGGATACGCCAGTTTTATGGCTCGATATCCTAGAAGAGATAGCATCCTAAACGCCGGCTGGGTGGGCCTCTACTGATATACTCGTTTATTTTGAGCGCAGTTTCGAAGGTGCATGAGGGTGTTCTCAGAGTACTTGTTATTTTTTTAATCCATCATCTTCCTATCTTCCAAAGTCACCGTTCGTCAGTCAAGCGCGTTGCCATGGGAGCCAGAAACACCACATGGCATCCACTACTCGGAATCTTAAGTAGCTCTCGTGCACTCTAGAGCAAATGCACCTGGATGCTTCCGAGTGCTGCGCGTGATTGCTGATTTCAAGGGGCTGCCCAATTTTCGACTAATTGCCAAGAAATAGGGCCTTGACCATCCTCGACATTTTGGATCAATGCCTCTGGCGCTCTAACTCTCTCTAAATGGTCTTTGATGGGCCTCTGGTGCTTTGTTTAACCCTTTGCGCTCCCCTTAAAGGACGTAACCCGGGATCAATAGCGGAGATGGCAAAGTCGTGCTCGTATTTTTGTTGTTGCTGGAGCTTAACCTTGCGGAGTACAATGACCTAGGAGCGTTCAAACTCTCTCTCTCCGAAAAATCGATAATGCACGGTGGCTTGCCTCGTTTTCTGAAAATCAAGGCTATGGCCTAAACCGCATTGCGAACTTGCGCGGGTTGTTCTATAAATATCCTCGCAATTTTGGAAAAAAAAATCGCACGATCTCGTTGCGGAATACCAGCGAAAAAAAATGGAAATATGAATCGGTTGACCTCCAGTCTCAATTATTTATGTTTGACTGGGAAAGTTTTACGACCGCACCAGCTGATGTCTAGTTGAAGAGTTTATACTGTATTCTCTCGTCTGGGTGTTGGACATGAAATGCGATCCGACCGAAATAATCTTGTTTTACCTCCAGACGATTTATTTTTAATAAATCGGTTGCACCATGATTCTTAAGTTAGCTAATCTGGGGCGACTGTTTACACGCGAGTCTGTGGTGACAGTTCGTCTAAAAAGCAGGCTACTTTAGCCTGATAGGTTGGAGAGTGGATGCCCCCCTAACATGTGACGTCACGCAGCGACATCTGCAGATTTATTTTCCAAATGCTCGCTTCCTTTTTAAGTTTTCAAATGTTTAATTCAGTATTTCATCGCTCTACATTTTCTGTGTTGAAACGCTCATAGTTTCAAAATTCCACACGTGTTGACAGTTTGTTTAGGGTTAGCGACGTCATAGTACGATTTGCACCAATGGGAAGGAAATAAAATGTGCACGTTACTGTAGTTCATAAGACCGCTTTTCAATGTGCCTGGGAAGTTTTAATTTGATGGTTTCGATATTAATTGTTGAAAGATTTTTAACGGCTTTTGAAAATGTTTTCCAGTCCGTACGTTTTGTTTTCTTCAGTTGACTCGCACTGTATAGATTGTACTAAAACTAAACAAATTGACACCTAGAGATTCAACTGGATATTGTCAAAATTTCCTACATCACAAAATGGGATTTTTTCAATCTGCTTGAAATTATTAATTTAAATTTTTTTAAAAATGATTTAGTAGCAATAATAAATTAATAATAAACCTAATCTATATATCGATGCTTATTTCTTGAAAAAAAAAAAGGAGAAAAATCAAGGTATTTTTTAAACGAGCTCTTTCTTTTTACAATAAATAAGCTCAGTATATAAGCTACAATAAATACAGTGTGTAGTGTTTAAGCCTTTTCCAAGAACTAATTTAATTACCTTATTATCATTTATGACCTTTTAAATTATGAGAATAAGCTTTTTAAACATTGATTTTAAGTAAGTTGGGATCCATCCAAAAATTGTATTTGATGGTAAAGATTTTGACTTTGAGCTTACTTGTAGGCCTACATGTAAGTGACTTGGAAATTAGTTCTGAAAGACGTTTTCTAAAATAGTGCCATGAATACTTCCGAGGACTCGCCTCGTTTATGGGGTCTTTTCTTTATCGCAAATAGGGGCTGTAATTTAAATATTAACTTGACCTCGAATCCCGGGCTAAATTGCGGATATTACTTCAATAACAAGGTGACATTGCGGAAGTGTCCGGCTAATCAAAGTACACAAAATGCCTTATTATACATAATGGCCAATAAAAGCAGCATTTTTAATTGTTTTAATTGGCATTGAGTAAAACCTACACGTCTTTTCGTTCTTTGACAATGCCGTCAGCAAATGGCATTGATAATGGCGTGATACTGCAGGTATTATTATTATACTCAGTATACAGTAATGTTGTAATCTAGTACAGTTAATGTTAAACCCATTTTTCCCGAAATAGTTATAAATTAATGATTAATTATAATTGTGTCGCTTTTAAAAATCGTAAAAAGCTATTTGAGGGCAGACTTTTCTGTTTAGAAATTCTATTTTATTGGTTGATTGCATAATTGTAGAGCACATTACGTGAATGATTACGGGTACCCTGCCAGAAGTTTTATAATGGTCATTTTTGGTAATCGAGAAGTCACGTGTGTAAAATCGACACGCTACTTGGTTTAAAAAAATTCACTCTGGAGTTAGCACTGTTTTTAAACCAATTAATGCATTAATTTTGCACACGTGGCTTCGCGACTGCCAAATTTAGAGTCATTCGTAAAGCTTCTGTATGAGCTATAGTACACGTAGGCTACCTATTTTATTCGTGTGTACATGTACTGTATCTTCATGAAAATCTTGGTGCAGTGCACTTGATAGATCCCTTAGGTGCTCTTATACTGAAAGTACTTTTCTTTTCGTTTTGGTCATTCGTCATTAGTTTTCAAGTCATTCGTTTGGTATATAATCCTCATTGGTACTTCATGGTATGAATGAACTTTAGCTTACCCTATTCAAGACGGAAATAATAAACATAGTGTAGTACTAGCATCAAACCCAGCTGGTCTATATAACTTCGTTTGGTGACTTGAAATTCATCATTGTGCCTCGCATAAACATAAATTGTATAAACAGTGTGTCTGAAAATGTCGTCCGGATGCATATACATGTACACATTGTGCAGAAGCTATACTTTATTCATAGAAATGCGTTAAGTTGTTTATTTCCAAATGTTCATTTGAGAAATGTTGATGAAACTTAAAATCTCAATTGACTTACGGTTTGTATAGCAATTAAAAAGTGCTGTAAAACATCTAGCCGTTTATTGCAGAGCACCCAATTAAGTTTCTTATCTCCTGCTGCAATTAACAACCCCTGGGGTGGATGAATAACTGCTCCCATATGCGTGAAATGTGTCTAATAAATGCATGCAGTGAATGATCCAGTGCTTGCTGCATGTTCAAACGTATCTTTGTGAGCTTGTTTGCGGAAATTGGCAAGATCTAGTAATATGAGAAATCTTCTAATCGAAAAATTCAACTTCGAATTCACCTGTTTTGTTTTTGTTGCATTCATTTTCTTAAAGTTCAAATTGCGTTCTAATATGTTTCGGTAATCATCAAAATCTCAAAACACGTTGGCTCGTGAAATATTATAACTATCCTCCGAACAGTTTGGAAATACGAATCGATTTAAATGAATGATGATAATTAAATACACTGACCAATATCAAATGTAATTGATACGATGATGACAGACCAAGTGATTGGCATTCATTGATAAATTTACGTAAAAGAAAATATGAAATTTATTTTGAAAATTACTCGTAATTTCTCATACACTTATTACACTTAATACCCCACTTATTTTCTTGTATTTCGACGGCCATCTTTTTTATCCATAAGACATATATCTTACGAAATAATATGAAAACTTCTCCGTTTATTTTTATCATCACTGCGTTTTAAAATTTAATATTGCACGCGTGGCCGCCACTAATTAAATTCAGTTGCCCCTTAGACCGAGAAACTTGGCAGTAATTTAAAAATATTGAAGCCAAAACTACATGGAAGGTTCTAAATTTGAGCGAAATCGCCCAAATGGCATCCTCCTGCACCGCTCTTAATCAACTCTTTGGCTCTTTTCCATCTTTTTCCAGGTTATCTGCAACTTAGCTTCGCTTAAGGAAATTCCATCAGACATTCCGACGTCCACGAAATATCTAACCTTAAACGAGAATCAGATTCGATCCATACCCACAGACGCCCTGAAGGGGTACGACCAGCTGAAATCCCTTCGCCTCGACGACAACAACATCACGGAAATCGGCGAGTACGCATTCAGAGGTTTGGCAGATATGGACGAAATTGCCCTGCAGAAAAATCCTCTGGAACATTTGGCCAGCTATTCGTTCGCCGACCTGAGGAACGTCCAGCGCATCTATCTGGGCTATAATAAAATCAAAAGCATCGCGGCCAATGCTTTTTACGGCTCCCAGAATATTCGAGAAATCTACCTCATCAAGAATCCAATTACCGTGGTGCACACCAACGCCTTCACTGGCTTCAGCAACGTGCAATTTTTCTACTTTCCCAAGGGTATTCGGAGGATCGAGCCGGATGCTTTCAACGGACTGAAAAACGTGAGCATGCTCAGACTCGAGAGCATGAACTTGACCACGCTGGAGCAGTTCTCCTTCAGGGGCTTGCTCAACGTTGCTGGACTGGAGATCCGCAATTCTCACGTCAATACCGTGGAAACTGGAGCCTTCAGCGGATTGGTCCACGTCAACTACTTCGGCCTGGAGGACAATACCTTCGGCACCATCGAAGCTGGGGCCTTCAACGGCATGAAGTACGTCGACACGCTGATCATCGGCAAGAACAGTATCTTGGACATTGAAGAGAATGGGTTCGTGGGCCTGGAGGCGTCCAGGGTGAAGAGATTCAACTTCACCTCCAATCGCATTCCTTGCACTTGCGTCTTACATAGGTTGGTCCGTGGACTCGAGAAATTCGCTCCTGCCTTTCTGGAGAACAACTTCTGCCAGTCTTCCGATGGTACGGAGAAGGCTTCTTCCATCAACATCGCAGATGTGGAAGAGTGTCCTACGATGCCACCTCCGCTCAGTAGCGACGCTGAAGAGAAGATGCCGCTGGAGAATGCCGTGGTGGATTTGGACGTGGCCAACCCTTTGACATCAGGAGCTTTGCCCCGTGTCTTGCCGTTTTGGGCGAGTTTTTGCCTTTTCCCGCTACTCTCTTTGCTGCTGTTTTGAAACGGCTGTCGTATTTTTCAATTAGTCATATCATTGCGTTTGCCCAAGTTGATGTCTACAGATTGGTGAGACTGGAGGAATTGACCGCTACTTGTTAGTTTTATAACAGGTGGTTATTCCGAGTTAACCTGAATCAAAAGTCTGATTTTGACACATTTAAAACTGATCGATGGGCAGCTAATTTTTTTTAAAAGTTTTGTCAATTTAGGGATATGCCTGCTTGCAACCTATTTATCTCTGCAATAGCACGCCTATGCTTCCTTTATGCAGGCATTCCCATAATGGGCACGTACTGGCAAAGCTCCAATTGTCGAAATCCTTCGCATTCATCGCCATCTTTTGAGGCTTTTATGCAACAGCACAGACAACCTATTATACTCAAGTCTGTATCGCGATAAGTTGAAACGTATTGTTTTATAAGATTCTCTAAAATTGAGAATTAATGGAAATGAATGATGAATGCAAGCTAGAAAGTGTTGTTCTACAGTTGACCAATTGTATCGTATTGCTTGATTTTAAATAGGATACTTTCTGGCATAGAATCATGTTGCAAGAAAATATGTACTGTATAAATAAGGTTATGCAGTGTAGAACAAATCTTGTGCAAATACACGGATAGTAGATGCATCCAAAGGCTGCAGCATCCTATGCTTTATTATAAACGTTTTGCTCATTACATAAATTAGAATCAATCGATTTTAATTCCGTTTTCCATAATTTTGATAATTTACTTAATGAAATCGTTGATGAAAAGTTTTTTAAAAAAAATTATTTGTACTGTTTTATATGCCTTATTTATGGCAAGCATATTGTTTTATTCTTTCATTTCAATGTTGTTTTATAGCTTACACTTTAGTCTTTTGGTGCTTGCTTTATTTGGCATACATGTTTAATATCACAAAAGGTTCATATTTTGCCTCTCGTGCTATCTGCTCTAATATATAACCACGTATAAATTTGACTTAAAGGACAGATTCTATACGAAATTACGAATATATAGCACGCTTTCCGAAAACGTACAAGGAAACTAAATATGGCTTCCTAAGCCATTTTCTTCCATGATTAACACCTACTGAGTTTATAACGCGCTCTTTAATCTTACCATACAATTTAAACAACTATAAGATTAGATCATGGATATATCCTCTTATTATCTAATTTTCATTTGTAGCGTTTTTATTTTAATGTAGTTAGTTGAATACTTCATAATATTTAAGAATAGAGTAGCATTTTAGTATATTCCATCGAAAGACTGCTCAATATCCACATAATTTGAAATAAGAATTAAGATTCATGAATTGGAAATTATTTCTTGTAATCGAGATGTGAACAATTTAAAGGATAAATGGGCCTGTGTTATTTTGCGCTTTTTTTAAATGATTGTATTCATGCTTTTGTAAATTAGCATGCGTGGAATAGTTATACTGTGTTGGTAGCCAAAGTAGCTAGAGTATAGCCTCGAGTCCTTTCTTTACGTCACTGTAGAAATAATTGACCTATATAGATGTTTTTCCATTTTATATTACCCTATTCTTCGTTGATTTAAATTATAGCATTTACACTTTCTTACCAGGCAAATGCAGATTGTTGTATACTGGAGCTTGTTAGATAATTATTAGGCTATTGTGATATATTGATAACGATGTGCATTACAGGGATGTTGGTGGAGTCAATATGTAAACTAGATGTTTACATTTAGTTTTTAAATCTTAAAACATACCTTGGAAATGGTGTGTTTGGCTAATTTGATTGGAGCGATTTGATGGTATACATATAAGGGGTTGCTTCAGCGATGTCCACCCCAAATACCCGTCTTTGAAGAGGCGTTTTATTGGGACCAATTTACCCAACAATTCCAATCTGTCACAACCACCTGCAGAATATGCATAAGTGCTACGCGTGCATGCCAACTGTGAATTGTTAATTAAAACCAAATCATTTATAGTAATAAGGGTGAAAATTGTGCAATAAATGAAAAATTTAAGAAAAATTGGATTTGCGCTGTGCAAAATGGCGAACAGGGTTTAGGATGCTGGCAACATCCCTGGAAATTATTTATAGACCTTAAAATAGTGTGTGGAGGCAGCTTTGCGAATTACGTGAAACAGGGTGTCCAAAAATGGACAAGCTGGTACTATGAATTAAATAAGGGGTGCTGCTGTTATTGGAGGATTCACTATTGAAAAGATTTTCCCTCTAAAACCAAGTTTCGTTAACCATTGATGCAGTTTTTATTGTTTCCTTTCTTAACTCATTGAGTTGGAAGAAACAACAGTTTACAAGAAAATTTCAACTAGAAGTATATGTTGAATTTAAATAGATGCCTATTTTTGAAACTCCGAAATTCAGAGCAAGAATTTTTAACCCTCTTCAAATTTAATTATGATCTTGATAATCTGGAATCCTTCAGAATGATTTTGATCATCATGCACGAAACCACCAAAAAATCTTATTTAATAGTGTTCTTCAATAAACGGCGCACAAAATTTAGTTTTGGAAAAATAAACTGTACATGCAGTTCGTTAGAAGAAAAACGGTATTAACTGTTCTACTGTATTTTGTTGTGAAAATCCCATTATTGTTTATTTCTTCGCACCAGATGGGGACGTAGTTTAAATGAACGACCAAATTTGTAGAGCAATGAACGTGCAAACAACGAAGTCATGACTGTTAAGTTTTTGTATACGCTGGTATGCGTATGTTTTAAATGCACGTGATTGCAAAAGTATACATGAATGTGCCCAACTACCGTATGTTAAGGAATTGGACCCTAACATGGTTATTATTGTTACGAAATGTTATATTCACGTCTAATTTGCATGGAAACTCCATGACTGACCAAGTTGTGGCCTCTTAATATCTTTATAATATAAGCAATTGAGATTCCTAATTTTAATTTCCAAATTAAGGAAAATGAATCTCGTTTGCTGATGTTACCAAAATACTGACCACGTACGTGATGGCTAGCAAGTTTGATCTATTGATATCTCTGAGATCTTGTATTTTCTGTAAATGTACTTCGCAGTGTCACTATGGCTTACTATGAATTTTTTGCAGGGTGTCGCCTGAGTTATTCCATAATTTTCATGTATTTTACATAATTTATACCCATCGTGACATTCTTTTTACCTTCATTTGTCGTATCGCTATGAATAAGCTTTGTTAAATGTATTTCTTAAGCAAATGCCTGTTTCCATATCAACTTGAAAATAATCCATTATTATTAAAAACGGTTTATTCATATAAATACTGTTCATAACCTATGTACAAACCGACACATTTCCAGGACTTCCCTTACATGATTCCATTGCACTGAATTGGTTTCGCTTTGGATGCGATGGTTTTAGCCCCAGTAATTTTGAATCACCGTATCGTACCATATCGCTCGGTATAATAAAAATGCGTTGAATTTCCCTCACATGCGAGCATTGATAGCTGCGATGCTTTTATGTACAATAGTCACGCTTTGCCCAATTGTATCCAGAGTTTCCATCGATGATGGGTTTTAGTACAATGCTAAATACCATAGCCGTGCACTTCCGTTGCGCACAATACCGTCCATCAGTGAGATCCGTGTGGCGTTATACCCTGAACTGGTTTTCAAAATCGTAGCGTAAATGCTTGAGAGGATGAGACAACACGGGTTGCCATACGGCATCGTTCGCCCTGGAATTTTTCGATGGATCCTGTCCAGATTCCACAGGTTGAAAACAGCACTTTGGAGAGCAATACAGACTGTCCACTGCGCAACGGCATTCCATGCAAGGGTCACTGGCAACGCCTATTAGTTCACCTACTCTGTATTGAACACCGAGAATGTCACAGGACACTACAAGAAGAAAAATAATTATTTATATATATATATACAGTACTAGGCGTGCATGGCTAAAATATACGGTATGCAGTCAGCTGTCTCCGCAATTCAATTCAACTCAGTACCCTACAGTCGGCAAGTCAATGCCATATGGTAGGGGGTTCTCGCCCAATTTCAGAAGATGCTCCTACGTCAGTTGCGATTGATATTATGCATCATTGCTAAATTCAATTTGTAACAAATCTGAACTATTTTTAGGAAGATTATTCCATCGTCTAATCCGGTGGTTCCCAAAGTGGGCGGTACCGCCCCCCTGTGGGCGTTGAAGAGATCTAAGGGGGCGTTTG
>JAQGAO010001804.1:0-22460 GCA_034697705.1 Ommatoiulus sabulosus | reverse complement strand
TTTTTCCCTTTTTCCTTCTATAACATCTGCGCGGAGGTGATGACGTCACTTCCGGCAGGTGTCAGGTGTCAGGTGGCGTTTAGGGGGTTGGGAGGGTGGGTGGGTGGTTTCCTCCCACCCAAAACCACCACCCACTTATTCAGAATGGGTGTCTTGTACTACTACTATTGCACCACTTCAGTGACAGATACAAATAATGTTGTTTTAAACTGGTTTGCAGCAATTGGAGTAATTCATTGTAAGCAGAATTCAAAACAAATGTTTTTCTACGAGTGTAAAAGCACATCCAGTTTTAAAGAAATGTCATATTTCGTATATTTGCAGTAATATGTGATAAAAAAGGAGATCATAAATATACAATTTTTATTTGCATAACCTCGTCTGATGAAAAAATTTAAAATTTATAAGTCTGCATTTTTCGTTTCGGGGTTCATGTTTAAGCCAAATTCCGCGGTCACCAGGGATTTTGATTAAAAAAAATAAATCTGACGTTGATATAGCCTGTAGATAAATGAGTTTATTGATACTGTTGTTTTAGCAAAAATAACCGTTGGTTTTCAGCAATCCACGTTGATCAATTTCATTCTTGGCGTTTCGTTTGTCTTTTTGATCTCTAATTATTTGTTTAGCAGTTGAGAAAATTTGCTTGCTACTCTTTTCATGCAAGAAAAAAAAACTTAAGCAAAGTAAGATGTTTTATATTTTTTGATGACTTTGGCCAGGTTCCACTGAATCATGTAACGAACAACGACAACGTTTTAAGCAGAGGAACAAAAAATGGGCGGTGAATTATCTAATGTGAATGACAATGTCAACAAATATGCTTAAATAGTATTTCTAGTTTTGCAGTAACACAAAAATTCTTATCCCAATTAAATCCATACATATGTACGAGCGTACAAGCACTGCTAAATTATCATAGAAATCCACTCTATTTTCATTTCTTTCAGCGCTTTCTTTTCCATAACTGGATTTCTAAGGAGTATTTAAAAACGTCAAAGATTAAACTCTAACATTCAAGTACATATTTGATTTCTAGTGCACTTTTATAAACTCATCGTTAGAAAAATAAAATAACCGCAATGTAACATCATGTACCTTTTCCGAAAAGAAAAAAAAACCTCAAACATTGAAAAATATTTGCACAACTCATCCTCAAAGAAGTACATTTTAGTTGAGAGCTCTAACGTAAAAAGCAATCAATCAAGACTGAATACTTATACCTGAGCCTATGGTGACTATGCCAAGACCTACTGTACAGTGTACAGTATATAGTCATGCATTTGTCGAGTATCTGAAATTGATCTTCGTATAATATTGGTCCACACAATCTTCAAATCAAAACATTGAAGCATTGTGATATGTAAAAAAATATTCTTATTTCCAGCGTATCCAAAGCAGATAAAAGGTTATTTTATAGTTAACTTATTTTCATTAAACAAGAAAAGCTGCAATGTTTTGCAACAAGCATATGCCACAGTTGCAACGAATAAAACGATAGGTTTAATTTATGATCTAAAGCGACTCATTAACCCTAGTTAATTAGTGACAACATTGTAGATAAACTAAAATTGCGCCGATACATCAGTAATCCTTTTACCAAATTTACTTTCCAAGTCACAATGCGTGAACTGTCCCGAACACACGCTCGGGGCAAACATGCGTTGAATGCGTTGCAGAGTTGCAATTAACACGTTGTAAACGTGTTTTCTCCACTAAAGACATAGTGAAATGCTCATTAGATTAGGTAACACAATGAGCGAGGTAGCGCATTCGTAAATGGTGTATAGACCGATGTGCGGGTGCAGATAGGCAGAAAGGCGCAAAATGCATTAAATAAGCAAAAATCGATACTCCTGGAATGACAACTCGCATCTCCTTTGGAAATACAAAAGGCTTCGAGAAATTCCAGAAGGCCAGCTCACATTTCCCAACCAGCAGCCCGCGCGATGACGTTTAGCGGGGGTTCATAGTTATTTACGAACAGGAGAATAAAGCAATCGGTGATTAAGGAGAGAATTTGCAAAGGTCTCAAACTATTAATTACATATGCAACTTAACGAACCTATTAACTCGCGCGCATCATTCAGCGAAACACAAAAGAAAATCCGATAAAGCTTTCATTTCAGATTATGAATTTGAAACTCACACTTATATCTGTGGGAAATTAATTTCCGAAACGAATGGGAATCGATGAAATGGAAATGAACGCACGTGGGGGAACTTTAGCTTTTCAGAAAACTTCATTATAGGTTCAACAATAAGACAAAATACCGAGATTCATTCAAATGATGTAGCGAAAACTTCTCCTATTAGGCGACTGAGTATATAATCTGCGAATACAACTCCGGTTAAATTTATACGTCGATTTCAGTCTCATGTGATGTAAGGATTTTTTTTTCAAACAGAGTTCGGTAATATACTGTACATGTATATGTATATTGTATACTGTATATGTGCCAAGGATTGCAAAAAGCAATGCATGCACACCCTCATGGAAGAAACTGACTGCAAACTGATGGAAAGTGATGGCCAACTGAAACTGATGGTATATTTGAGAGTTAACTAATATCTGTAAAAGATGTGAAACCAAACTGTTTGAAAACTTGTTTTATATGAAAAACTTCAGTTTTCCTCAGTTTTTATTCCTTATTCGTGTTTACCAAAAAGATACTAAGAGTTATCACATTTATAAAATATATACAGTATATATATACAATAGCTAAATGGACGAGCATGCATGTACGAGAACAATGTCTTGTATGATAACAAGAAAAGAACTTCAATCATTTTCCATAACAATACTTTGGAAAGCATGGGTTAAAGTCATTTATCAATAGATACAAGTATCGTAAACAAAGCCTGACCATCGGTGATTTACAAAACTGTCTCAATGTTTTGAAAATAATTTTATGAGGTCACCTTAAGCGGTGGTAAAAGCGTCTAGACAGATTATGAGCATAATATAGGCATATGAAATAACGCGATGCTTATATTTATTGCTTTTAGCGCCATCGAAAGTTTGAGGAAAAATGCTTGACTACAATATTAATAGGGTTTCGGCGTAGTGCCAAATGAATGGACACCAATCGATAAAAACGTTTCAAAGTTCCTGTGACCGCATCAGAAAATGGTCATAACATGAAATATTCAAGTCACCATAGACGAAGTTGGATAGCAATTTTCACCGATCTTAATTAACTTTTAACCAAACATTTAATTGAATTCCAGAGTTTTGAGGGTGGTTTTCCCCTCAGAGCGCTGAAAATTCAGAAAACAAATACGAGGATTGTCGACTTTATAGGCTAATAAAATAGGAATATTAGTAGACCACTCCCTTAAATTTCTGAAAATTTCGAAAAATAATTACAAGGATTGTAGACTATAGGCAAATAGAGTATTGTACATAGCCTACATTTAAAATTTCCTCCAAAATTAGGAAGGACATTTAAATGAATCTGAGTAGCCAACACGTACGCACCTGTAATTTACATGTACATGCACTTAATTTTCCCCGATATTAATTTCTCATTTCAAAGTGCAAAAAACATTTTCGTTAGCTGGTTCAAAACGATTGGAAAAATTAACTTATGTAATGCACGCATGCTTCCTACTGTATCTATATTTCATATGCATGAAGTGTATCCTAGGTCGCTTTGTTATGAATTTTTCCAATTACGTAATTTATCCGAGAAAAACCTTGCTTATTCAAATGGTTCAGTTCAAACAGTTTTCGAGGACAAGCGATATAAAATTCACGAAAACTTTCTAAGGGATTTCTACGTGTTACTTTCGATCACAAAATACATGCATGCTAGTTGGTTGGAGATACGGGCTTTATGACACAAGAGCATCACGGCTCATACAAAATACCTGTACAATTAAAAAAAACCAAAAAAAAACCCATTAATGTTCCAGTTTCCATCAAGGGAAAAATGTTTTTGGATATAATTGATTTTTTTCCGTTAGCATTTCCATCATGAAAGTACCGTTGTCATCCCCCGTCGTCTATCATCAGGGGATGTCACCGGAATACTATCAATTGATATACACATTTATTAGCCATTAACATCATACCCGGTTAACCAATAAATGTACCTCGCGACGTCTCGAAGAGCCATTTGCATGAAGCTTATTCAAGGATATTGAATTTTTAAACAGATAAATGTGTCGACTAAGCGGTGTATTTTTTCAGATATGGTATGTTTATGCAATCAACTCATTTGTTGTTCAATGCACCAGCGGTGACCGTGAAACAACCCATCATTCAATAAACTTATTAATGAGTGACTGCGCAAAATACAAGCTCACCAATACAGTACTTATGATCATCCCATAATATTGACAATGATAGAGTACCACAAAACAACTAAATTTGCGCATGCGCAATCCACGCGAAATTATAAGTTCAGTCTGCACTGTCGGCAAGCGGTTTATAAATAGGAACATACTCCACACTGACATATACTTTCCCCTTTAGGGCTAAAAAAAAAGGCCATCACAGAGAGCGTATGACAAAATTAAGACGTTGTCGCTACCTATAGCTTCTACGCACATTGCACAAGAGGGCGTTGACAGCTTTTAGAATTAGGCCTGTTCGCAACGTGAATGACATCACTGTTTTGGCGCACGTATTGTTTACACGTTATGCCAGTTGCACTCGAAGGACAGCGGAAATCCGCAAAAAAAAGTGCAAAATGCAATAAAATAATAATATAGTAGGGACTGTCGGCCCCGCCCTCATTGAAACCCATCATGCAAAGCGCACCTACTAAAGTACTTGTACTTCCCACTAAAACTCCGGACTTAAAAAGCACAATATTTTATTTGCGAAGCCTTAAAAGCTCTCACTTTGCTGAAAATTTTCGAAATAAAAAGCAAAGACAGTTGATCTGCGTTCTAGCAGACAACTAAATACATGTACGTACATCCAGAAACGACGAAATAACTATACAGCATTTTACTCTAGTTGTCTATCTCAAATTTTCTGGATCGTCGAACTGCAGGATCTTGGCGATTTACAGGATATGTCGACGTTATGTTAACACTTGAATGAACATTTAACTTTTTTTTTCTCAGCAACAGTGAGAGAAAAGTAAACGTTAGAGGAAACAAGGATGATGAAAACTTATGGATAGTCATAATGTGACAACACATGTATATATTGATAAATGTTGGTTACATTAAATGTGCAGTATATTCCAAGATTGTTAATAATTAATATTGAAAAAACATTTTTTTGTATGGTAATCATTATTTAGCAACATTATTCCCATTATATATGATAAGCAAAACAAATGAAATTTAAATATCAATTCCATATATCATAAGTGTTAACGCAATTTTGATGTAACGTAAATACAGTGCGAGCCAGGTAAAAGGGACCAATAGCTTATAGCCCCCTGATGTCGGCTACCATGCAGAGTTAGGTTGCTTTTTTGTAAAGTGCCATTTGCGGCGTGCTTAAATTAGGGATGTGCTTATTTTTTGGTCAGGAAAACTAACGATGTTCACATAACGTTGACCATAAAATGTTAACGAGAGAATAGGACCTCTAGGAATGTCAAATACTACATATCTGGCATAGTTACACCATTTATCCTTTCCAAACCCAGCCGAATTGAATGAAGTTGCATGCACAGATAGGCAATAACGTGACGAAACAGCTAGATACAGTAGAAAAATACTCAGGTTCATGCCTTGGATATCATTCTGGTGTTTCCCGCATTTAACTAGTCACATTAGTGTTGTAAAACTGAAATAATGCCACAGTTCACAAAGCACGACCCATAAATGGCACTTTACAGAAAAGCAACCAAATACTGCATGGTGACCGTCATCAAGAAGCTAGCTTACCTGACCGTGTTACCTGACTCACACTGTAAAAACGTAGGCCTACACTAGATAAAAAAAAACGTTGTGACACATGTAAGATCGTGTTCACCCATTTTAGCTCACTAGTAATTTTGTAAATTTGGCTAATTAGCCGCATGCGTAAACGTTGTGCAGCATGGTTAATTTTCTTTTATGTTCAAAATTATAAGGCAAGTACCTTTACCACGCATACGAGTACTAATGAAATATTTTCTTTGAAACGGTTTCCTATAGTTTAAAACCATACACGTCAAAAACCGATAGAAAACTACTTGGTTGTAATACACAAAGCATACATGTACTAACGGGGAAAAAAGGTTAACAATCCGCACTATTTAAAAATAGCAGAACCCTTTTTCTTCTTTTACATTTAGAAAAAAAGTCGATGACGGGCAATTTACATGCACTAACGAAGACAGATTTGCACTGTAATTAAAACTGCAAAAAAATACTGTCTTGTACACCAAACTAAATCAGCTTTGCCACGAATACGTGCATGTATTAGTCATACCCTTATGCCTTATAAATAAAGTAGAGTAAAAATGGGGGAGATAAGAGCATAAATTACAACTTACAACAAACGTATTTTATTTCTTGGCTAGGAACCATGTCAAAAAAAAATACTTCATGCATTTCCTAGACCCAAGTACCCCTGGGACAAAAACTGCAAATCCGTTGTCATTTAATTGGCACAGGCAGCGCCGTTGAAACAGCACGGTTATGGGCAGCGGACCGTGCATTTTACCATTTGCACAACAAATGACATGGGAACCGTTGTTTTGCGTGACCCCATCACATAATTATAAAATTAAAGATTCATTTTCATCTCCGAATATTAATTAGCGAGTCCGTGCAGGGCATGCAAAAAGCTACATTATACCATATCCGTATATCGTGTTAGTTTTTCCTAATTGGTTTTTTGAGTCCTGACTTTGCTTGTTTTTTCCCCACCAAATTAAGATGGCGGACGCATGCAGTCGACATGCTAAGTGAATATGGGGTTTTGTTACAATTATTTCCACCATTAAGGCGTTTCCTCCGTTTGCATACCCAATGTGCGTTATTACACTAACAACTGCGTTAAAACAGGTGTCATTCATCTTTAATGAAAACATTAAGAAATAGTTTGAGTTTAGGCTTACAGGATTACGGCTAAATGGAGCTGAGTGGCAAACGACGGATTGGCAAACAACTCAAGAAAAAGGCTGAAGGCAGATGGAAGAGTCATCGACAGAGAAGAATAACGAGGGATCACAAAGTCTTAAAAAAGCTTTTAGGGTTACGGAAAAAGTATGATACGCATTAAAACACTAGAATAGCCTCAAAACTTGTACTGATCATTTAAGATGGCATATTCGCTGCTTCCTTTCAAAATAAAAATAAGTTGCAATTGGAAAACACGGTTAGAAAACTGTTAAGAAAAAATGATTCGGAAAGTTTGAGTTTGTTGGGACATTTCCGCGTTGGGCTTTGTCCACATGTTATATTGATTTTCTATAAAAGAAATTATAGTATGCATAATTTTACCTGCTATGTTGCAGACAGATTAATGTCAGACTAAAATGCAAAAAGCGTTGATTCGGCAACTATTCGTTTAATTGCAAATAGATAATGTAATATGTCATGCCCAACTAAAAGCTGCAGGGAGTCAAAGGTTTTTCAAAAGGAAACTGCGTTTAACAAGGGATAAATCATGTTAGATAAAATTATACAATAAAATCACGCAATGTCCAACATAATGAAAACATGTTTGTTCGTAATACACGGAAGCCTACACTTTTTAACAGCTGGCATTGAGCCAAGCTGCTATAAATGTCACGTGGCCGGGAGATGAAAATGAGTTTTGTATCAGACTGGCTATGTTTAAAAGCAAATTAGTATAAAAAAAACACAATGTTGTGGCGCTAGCAACGAGACCACGCACCAAACAAGATATAATTTATTAAATACGTATAGTTTAAATAGCTCTAGCCTGCCAACTACATTTTTCAAATTCTGCACAAATTGCGTCATAAAACAAAGTGTCGTCTCGGAATTTTGGCAAAACATCGCTCATCAATGCATGCTGGTAGGAAAGTAAGCAGCAACGCCATAAGCCACAGAATACGAAAGACCAGAATAATGATTATCACTGAAGTCGTTCACTCAAGTGAGTTACTCACTTCTATTTCACTGAACTGGTTCATCGTTCACTAGTTAGAACCGGATTTGAGTGAACGACGTAGTTCACTTACTCACTTAAGTGAACAAGTTCTTTTTTTTTCGTTCACTCAATCATACATTATCGTGTGGCACGCTTCATTCGTTTTCGCTGCTTCAACATCAAAGGTGCCGACACGGAGCTACCCCTAGTGGTCTTTTCGTATACTGTGGTCATAAGCCATCACAACAAAGTTCTACCAAAAATCTTCAGAATAAAATATGAAATAAGCCTCGAAAATTATTTTAAGAAAAAACGCCAACATTGTTTTAAAAACAAGAGAAACCATTAACATTAATCTGAAACAAACCATAGCGTGACCAAACCTGACCCCCTCTTTCAGCAGTTTAAGTTTTCGGGAAATTCTTCAAAAAATAACAATGCTTCGCAGATTAACAGTTTAAGATAATAAAATAATGCCATAAAAAATTTATTTTGGAAATGCTCTATGTGTTTTTAGATATTAAAAATACGAATCTTAAAACTCTTCAAAGTAGTAAAATCTGCCATTTTATCACAAATTGAAAATAAAATCCCTATAAATCTCCACATAAAAGTGGTCAACTTCTAAGATTAAGTTCCACAAAGATATGCAAAAAAGCAAAAACTAAAATTCCCCGAACCACATTTAAATGAATGGCATCTACGCAGTCTACAAGCCAAACTATACGAATGGGTATGATATTCGAAAAAAAAAATTGCCATAATCGAATGTTCCAAAAAATAAAAATAAATGAATTATAATAAATTGCAAATGCAAAATGTCAATACATTTTTTCTCTTAGTCTCGACAGCCTTCACCATCGTTCTCGTAAAGTTATACAAACTGGCACACAAAAATGTCAAACCTACACCTCATTTTCGTCACGGAAAACAGCAGCTACCAGTCAACTTTATTCTGGGGTGCAAATATTTGCATTTGGGTTGTCATAACGTGTCGAAGAAGTTCTAGTTTGCAACCATTAAATCAGAATCCGTCACGCGATTGGCTCATCAGTAGTGACAGGGAAAACACACCAAGTATTATCCATCAGGAGAGAAGGCACAACCGATCACCCAGATAGCGTACAAATATTAAGCTTAAATAACACGGGAGTAGCCTTGATTTTAGTACATCCCCATTGTTGCAGAGTAGTTTGCCTTCCATGTCATATTCTAGACGCTGACAAATTATAGGTGGAAGCCCTGTATTTCCTTTTGCGAATAAATCAAACTACATTTCATTAATCACAGTCAGCCACCGTCGTTCAAGAAACCTGTTGACAGTGTGATAACTAATGGACGCATAAAGATACAGGGTGTCTTACCTCCCGCCCAGACAGGGACACTATTAGTCTATTACATATACTGTAGGTCATTTCCTAAAGTGCTAGGGAAGTTGAAATACGTCAGAGCGAGATTAATTTTGCCACTACCAATATTTACTTTCAGGACTCAACATTTTGGTCTTGGTGGCATTTATCAAGAGTTAAGAACAATTATTGCAAATTAAAAAACACAATATATAAACATCATTAAAACACTTCCAATTCACCTTTAACATATTTTCTAATTTAGCTAATTACTCATTCCATGACCGACCTGTTCTGACCTAACTAACTTACACATATAAACAAAAGGTACAACTTAGTAACAAACATAATTTACTACAACCAACGTTACATCTAGCGTTACTGGTTGGTTGGTAGTGGGGGCTTAAGGGCGCAGGGGGCAACAAAGGTCATCTAGCGTTACTATGGGTACAGTTTGAAACAAAACGATGAAATTATTTAAAAAACAGTCCTTTAACGTACAGAAACACCCTTAGCTATCCTAACTAACATATTACCCTACTAACCTAACAAAGAACATACCATTGTTTTATGATTATATTTTATAACATGCACTGTATTACAGCCGGGCTATTTCGTAATTAGAAAGCTAATTACAAATCAAAATTCCACAGCGACAGTCTTTCATGATCGGTATTTGCAATAGAAAAAGCAATTCAACAATTTAGCTACATAAAAACATGGTGCATATGCAATATTATTTTTTCATATGTCTAGACTGCAGAAATTAGTATAAATTTAAGAAATCAATATAATTTATTACTGTACAACATGCATGACTACAGCACATCCATTAGTAATACAGAATTTTGTTCGTTGACAGAACATGTGTTTAATGACAACTTCAACACAACTATAGTATAAACAAGCTGTCACTTTGGGTAACAAGGCTTGTATAGGGCTTGCAAAATCTCAGGGGTAATACGCAATTCATTGCTTTTAAATGGACGGCATTCATATGCTGAATTTTGATGTAGTTCATCAATTTATTTAAACTAAAATATTAATGTATGCTGGACTTTAGTGTACATGTATACTATGTATTTCCGCCTTGACAACGGCTGTACGCAAACCATTAGTACACGTAAGCTCACAGTGTTTGCCTGACTCCAGGGGAATTCTCATTGCTTTAAAGCTTCTACATGTACATGTATTTATTTATTAAAATTTTAGTTAAAATGAGTCCATTTTCGCACCTGGCATCATTGCGTTACATTATAACCAAAAAATCAAACGTCTGCATCGATTGACGCATATCCGCTTCTGGCATCCGTTCCTGGTTGCTCCCGACCATTGAATGGTGGGTTCAATAACACTTCTACGACCTTATTCACTCTTAAAAACGATATTCAAGCTCGATTTTATTTGCTGGGATGAATAAAACCATCATCATCAACGTTTGACAATGAACAGAAACGAGAATCTGGGACTGAATTCGGTTGATCGATTGCGGCCTGAAGAGTTGGTTATCGTGAGATACGTAAAATGAATACGCTTTTCAAGCTCGGTCATCCATCAATATTCCTCTTACAGATAACCATTTTTTGATAGATCTCTCAGCGAAAAATAAGCGACAGTCATGTTCGGTCATACGCTACACGCCAAATAAAAAACGATCTGATATACAGTACATGTACAGTTCATAGCAAATGAAGTGTGGAATTAGACATTTCCAAACGAATGACCCGATGATCTCGTAATCTTGCAATGTCCAGGCACAGTTAACAGTTAACAGTTAACCTTAGAAAATCAAAGACGTTTTCGGCTTCTTGTATTTCATAAGATATACTGATTGCTGTCTTTTATTCTACAGGGTGGCTCAAAAGTCAGTGCCACTCCAATTTTTTATAACCGTTATAGCTGTGAAAATTCTGTTTGTGTGGTTAGATAGGAAGTCATATGGGCTGCTCCAGTTTTGAATGAAATCGAAACTATAATTTTTGAATCGTAACACCTACGACAAAATGTCTAATTAGGACAAGGAAGAGCATGGTTTGTTTGTATGTATTCAACTGGTTTCGTTTTTATTGGCATTTATTTGAAGTTGTTACAATGTTTTGAAAACAGAGGCAAACACCTATTGCTAGCAGCGCTGCCATACACTGGTGCGCTGCAGTAGCTTCCCTGCGGTACACCACGTGCTGCAGCGCAGCTAGAAATTGGTGTTTGCCATTTTTCTCAAAACATTGTAATAACTTTAAATAGTTGCCAATAAAGACGAAACCAGTTGAATATATACAAACAAACCATGCTCTTCTTTTTCTTAATTTGACATTTTGTCCTAGGTGTTATTGTTCAAAAAGTATAGTTTCGATTACGTTCAAAAAATGGTCTTAGGTAAAATTTAATACCATCAATGGATAGAGCACCCATGACTTTCTATATAACTACACAAACAACATTTTCACAGCTATAACGGTTAAGCAAAATATTTTGAATACTTTGAGCTGAGATGAAATATGGACAAAAGTTTGTTGTAAAAATGTTTCATATTGAATTGAATGTAACTACCGGTTTTATTAAATTCACCAACTAGGAATTGGGGGTTCGTACGTATACATGTACATGTACATGCAATTTGGGCTATAACAATAAATTAGATAATGGCGCAATCGTTTGGCTCTTCTTGGATTAAGCAATATCATTTGGAATTTATACAGTATGTTTATACTGTATATTGTACATGTACGGTACAAAATCGATGCGTTTTGCGAATAACTCAACTCTGCATATTTCGCACAAAAAACGATACATGCAGTTTTATAGATGCGTAAGAATTGTTCCAAATAAGTTTTATAGTGAACATAAAACGAAAATATATAACTTCAACAAATGTTTTCATAAAATCCATACGTTGCCAAACTCGTGGGTAAATTCCGCCGTATGAACGTTCAAGACGCAATGAACAATTTCACATCATCCCAAACGTCATACTGAAATCTCGTATATTAAGGTATGTTATAAATTTTCATGCGTACAAGTGAGCAAAGAGGTGGGTCACATTTCTAGTAGGGTTTACCTCCGAATGGGTGGAAAGGATCACTTATGCCATATAAGGTCCCATGTAATCTCTATAACAATATGTCATTTTCCATAAATGGATGTAAACATTTCATAAATTTAAAAATCAAATTACAATATGCATATTAAATAATTAATAAAATAAAACCACAACTATTCCATAAAGCCTGTGTGAAAAGTGACATATCTTGTCCATATAGTACATTGGCACCATGCGCGTTGTTCATGTTGTTCATGCACATTGTGCGTGGCCACACATGGTTATATAAACTTTTACACGAATGATCAACGTTTTTGTATGACCAATCATGGCTTACTTCAAGGGTTCTCCATTGAATGTTGGTTTAATATAAGTGTAAACCAATATATTGAAGAATTAGCCATCCTTTGTGAATGAGAAGTTTTTGAATATTTAATGATAGACTAAAGCTTATTAGCTTTATAAATTACCAACAATACGTCCCAATTTAATTTAACAAATTTATTAAGATTTTAGATACTAGTTCATGCAAAAACGAAAATTGCTGATTCTTTAATATGACCAGTTAGGAGAAGAAAAAAGGCGTATGTAGCGCCATGAGTCTTCATTAAAGTGCAGGAATAGACAAGTCAGACATTGGACAAACCTAGACATTTGTATGCAGCATGCATATTATCACTTATGGGCATATGCGGATGTATGGATTCATATTTAGTAAGTCAACAGATTTTGTTTTTCACATGGCATTTACAATGTTTATCAATATACTTGTATGTGTCTTTATGCTTTTTTTGTCCATTTGAGCACTTCTTCCATCGTTATAACACTTGTGATAATTAAGTCCTGTGGTTATCCAATAGTGCTCAGTGCGTTTAGAGCATCGGAACACTTTTTTGCAAAAATAACTCAAGGTGGGAGAGAAAGCCAGCTAGAAGGATTTAGTGAGTGATGCATCAAAGTCGTTAAGATGATCCGAGACCTGTCAGGTATTTATGAAGGGAACGCTTTGTTTCGTGCCCAATTTATCTTATTTACATCATCCGTCAACTTTAAGAGGCTTATGTATGGGGGTTTGTGGAAGAAGGTCGCATGATCGAAGCAAAATATTTATACGCATAGCTTATGAGATGGTAGTCTGAAAGCAACGAGAGTTTTTCCGCAATACCCAGCTGTGATTTAGCCTGGAAATAACATTTCGTGAATTGTAGTCAACTCCTATTCTCGGGCATCTGCACACGTTGGGCACGTCTCCTCTACATTTCAATGCGTTTCCATGCATGCGTCTTTTCTTTTTTTTTTCAAACATTTAATTTTTTGGCAAGTTTTACAAGTATTCGTTCCCAGACAAACAGCATGCCCAACCGTGAAATTGTTTTCGCATATCTCCATCACGTAAGCAGAAAAAATGTTTTCAAGTGATGATAGTTTCAACCGATTCCATGATTTTTCTCCATATAGAGTAATCACATATGGGACCTTTAATATATTTGGTAAAGTTTCTATTTATAGCCATTGCAGTGTAATAAATATATCTGAACATGAACGATGAACAATTATATACAGTGTATACACTGTAAAAACAGTCTGAATTTAAGATGGGTTTTCTAACTGAAACAGTACTAAATAACCATTTACTTTAAGACACTTGCACCAAGTGAGTCTTTTAATGTGCCTAACTGTAGTAGCCCTGTACAAGGAATCATTTTTCTTATAGCAATTTTGCATGGAAAAAATGCAACACATTTTTAAAGATTCAAATAAGTAGTGCTGTTTTAAATAAAATTGTTATTAACAAAAAAACTTAATTGTTTCAATTAAAACGTCGCTGCGATAATTAAATGCATCGGTTCGTCATATTTTTCGGCCATTTTTTGTTATTTTTACATGAAATGATGAGGATAGCAGCCGCAATGAATGAAACCTCAAATTGCCAAAACACAGTTAATGATGAGATTTTTAACGTAAATACTAAACTTTTAACCAAAACAAACTGTCATCAAACAGTGTCTAATACAACTGGAAATGTGCATATAATGCACTGTACTGCCAATACCGCTTTTCTTCATAATGTAAATATAACGTTTTCTTTATAATGTATTTAATTTTATTTGAATAAATAAAATGTCATTGGATGACATCAATACTTCTACTAAAAGTCTGATAAAATTCGTCAAGAATTTGTGATACAGACTTCATATTCCCGATTATTAGAAAGTACTATTATTAACAACCAAATCAATTATTGGCGTTATGGTCAATTATTTCAGTTTTCCAAGGCGTTTAATATACGTACGATTCAATTAAACATGGCGTGCAAGTAGTTAGGTGTTTATCAAGAGATGGAAATGACAGGATAACAAGGAATTGATCGAAAAACTGTCACGCTTATGGCAAAATTAAAGATTGCCAATATCTATGTGCCGGGACACCCTTGATAAGGTGAAATGAATTTGCCGCGGGTTTTCTTGTAGAGAAATTCTGACAGCAGATAAAATTATACAGTGTATTGCTATGCGCGTTGACCTAGACTTTAGATAACGCATTTAACGACCATCCGCTGCATTCGGTAATCATAATTTCGTCTTTTCATTTCCACATTTTACCATTCTGGGCTTCAATCTATAGCAGCATTTTGTGCCATAATAAACGTTGCTTTATAAGAATTTGTAAAAATTTAATTATGAAAGAAACACTTTCAAACTTTTGTGGAGATTCTGAATTATTTTGACAAAAAAAATTGTTTTACGTAGCTCACATGTATTTTATCAATGCGATTTGGTACATTTAATAAAAATTCAAGACGATGGGAATTAAGCGGTTCGAATTTGTAGCAAATCATTTTCGATTTGGAATATCAATTAGGAGCTCGAAATGAAAATGTTTCATTGAACAATATAGGTGCACTGGAATACATAATTAAGCACACCTACACTTTAAAAATGTTTCGAACACTTCACTATAGTAGAAACAATGACGCAAAACACGTGAAAACTGCAAACAAACAAAAAAATCGAAAGACATTTTTGGAAATGAGTCGGAACACTTCACAAGTTTGACACGTTGATTTCATCGTAAAATCCTCCACTTATGATTTACATATGTGCGTAAGGTATTTTAGAACATTTCAAACAAAACCACACAATTATGATGCGTCTGTGTACTTTAAAACAGCAACAAATGTGAACGTAAGGAAATAGTTTGATGTACATTGTATTTCAAACCATTGATTTCGTTCTACGCTCTGTTATATCGCTTTACGTCCCTGCAGACAATGTTGGCCAAGTGTTACTGGCTACCTGATGGACAAGCTTAATTTCGGCCCCATTAAAAGTATATTATTGTCTTATTTTGTACAATATATTATAAAAATAAACTATCGGTATACATGTACAGTATATTGAAATAAAAAAATTTCAGGTAAGAGAAAACAATTCCAAAAAAGCATCAAAGTCAGTCCAGTTTGTACCAGCCAATCAGACATATGATGGCTGGTACAAATTACAGAAATTAATGAGTCACAAATTGGGAAACAAATTCTTGCTAGCTTGCATCACTTCAAACTGCCTACTATTTTGGGAAGACTGTAATTACGAAATTATAATGCGACATAAGACGCCAACAGGATAAGAAATAATTATATTTGTATACATACATGTATAGGCCTTCCGCACGCTCGTCATCATTATCATTATCAACCATTAGCGCAGTTCCCGTTGTTGTCTTAGATCGCGTCAATGAGACTCCGACAGGTGATAACAATCGTCCTGTCGGTTTTGTAACGGGCAGCGCATCTCCACTCATCTGCCCAACCCTCCCTTCCCACTCACCCGGACTTGGGACCGGCAACAATAGCAAAATAACCTAACCTAAACGAGGAGTTGGACGAGAGTTAATTCCTATATTTAATATAGGAATTAGTTACCTCAGCTCGTACAGTACAAGTATATATACATATAGAAAGTACCAATCTAATAAATAAAAAATATTATCAATACAAAGTGATTATCTTTCAGTCATTTTCTCTCTATTTTAATAAAATAAGTGAAACATTTTTATTTAAGGACGCTACCAAAGTTTAAACAAACGTATAATATGCAAGACATGCATTTTTTAAACAACGTTTTGCTCTTGGAAGGCAACTATAAGCGTAGATTAATATTATTTCTGGTTTTTAATCAGCGGATTTTTCTTTTTCAAGTGATTGCACAAAATTTGATATGCACAATCTTCGTAATTATCAGTCTTATCGTAATAAACAGCATTTTATTATCCGTAAAGGGTTTTTGTTGCCGATGAAGGCGCATCAGACTTGACAAACTAGATTAAAAAAAGAAACCAAAATTCCAGAAATAATATTGATTTAGGAAAACCAAGCCACCAGATACCGCAACCTGGTGCATCGATCGGTTCGTTCTAATGTCCAATATTGATTAAAATAAGTTCAGCAAATAAACTAGTGCAGAGCCCATTAATGTTTAAGTTGCAGCATTTATATGCACAGGCTTAGTCTGTTTGCCTGTCAGCCACCCACATGTGCACCTAGACACAGGATTAAGTCAAAATCTTCCAATTTCCCTCAAATTATTTATCCAGCTGCGTGCCAATGCATCACGCGCTAAAAGGCGAAGAATGATTATTCGTTGAAGTGTAGCTTCGGTATAAGGGGTTAAAAATCCATATTATATACAGGTTTATGCCGAATCAATGAAAAACAGGTCTAAAAGAATAAAAAGACTAGCTTTAAATAGATGCATAGCATCGGCTTTCCGCAATTTGCACTTCATTGATACTGACTTACATAAACAATCGTTGGAACATTTACAAAAAAATTGGCAAAAACTTGATCGCTCATTTTCACTTTAATCTTCCCTATGCATTCAAGCTATTTAAAAAAAAAAAAAAAAAAAAAAAAAAAAAGACTCCCGATATCATGAACATTTTTTAAAAATTCCAAAACGTAAAATATGTATTTTCACGTTTAATATTGGTAATAAATTATTTCCAAATTTATTGAAAAGGCAATCTACTGTATCTTAATATGATCAAAATGAGATCAAATGAGATCAAAAATAAAATAAAAATTTAGGAAATTATTTCATATCATACTGTGTACGCTTTATAACAAAAGTTTTTCATAATCTCCTAATATCAAAATTGTATTCATATATTGCATGCAATATTTACTACAAAATGTGAGTTTGTATGCATAATATCCTAAATCCCAAAATGTCATTATCTAGAAAGCCAGCTAATATCATTTTCAAATAAGGAAATGTTATGGCGGAGTGTATATATTTAGCAATCTACTTTATTTAGAGGAACTGGACAAATGTTCGTACTTTGACCGAATCCTCAGAGAAAATTCTGACTTTAAAGGTTTCGCAGTTATTTCAACATCATTTGCTGTTTAATAATGATGCATACATTCAAACAAAAAAAAATTCATTTAAATAATTGCAATTTCATTACAACCATTATGCTTACTAACACATTCAATTACTTTTTGCCATTTCACCTAGATTTACATGCGAAGTATTGCACCTTCCCAGAAATTTTTCGACAGAACCTTTTTAATTTATGACATTTTATCACGTTTGTAAATCTGCTCCTACGCGTTTTCCAGCTAAACGCTAATTTACACCAACTGAAGAAAAAGTAATTGCATGACATGAAAACCACTGGGCGCCGTCTGTTGGACTTAATTATACGTAAGCTATATTGCACCAAATGACAGGGTAATCGACATTTCCTGATTAACACCAGATTACAAGCCCTGGTTATAATAAACTAACAGATGCAAGTTTTTGAATGCTGTCCACATGTACATTTTTCAATCGAATAGTTACGTAATATACATGTATAACTTTATGCTAGCTAACCAAACCCCAATTACTAATTACTAAAAATCTGAGAATAGTGGACAACCAGTCATATATCTTTTTTATTTTAATAGCAGTTAACATTGAACAGGCGCCAAACGTCTTTGAGTAGGAAATGGGTATTTGGCTTTAATAAGTAACGGAGAATTTGCGATGAAGTCAATTTCAGCAATGATCAATGTGTATAACAGCATAATTTTATATTTGATATGAAACTTATATTCAATATTAGAACAATTCATATGCGTGCACATTCCTTTTTATAAACCATCATCAGCTGATGGACAAAGATATCCGAATTTAAGAATAATTGCTTCTGATTGGAAAAGTCCTGAGTGAAGAAATTTGCGAAATGTAAAGAGTTCTAGGGTACTGCTTTTAAGGTGTTTAATTCCAAGATACAATAAAAACAAGCAGAAAATGGTCAAAGGTCAAAATTGTTTCCTTCAATTTTAGTTGTGCGCAAAATGTTATTATATTTTATAACATCGATCCTAGTGAAATCTACTGTACGTTGAGAAAAAAGAGTAACATTCAACTACCGTTGACTAATTTTTCCAAGAAAGTTAAGATTTATTTTTCTCCCCCAATTGTTCCGTGAATTTACATAAGAATGAGGTAAGAAACACGATCAGTTTAACGCTAAGCTGATCCTTTTTAGACAAGGCCAAACTCTTAATGAAGTTGAGAAAAATATCAGCTTAAAACCAGCGACATGTTTCACATCTAAATAATAAATATATGGTATACATGTATACTACGTATTTAATGATTTTTGCATTAATTCCTATGGGGGGAAAAAAATTAACGTACATTGAAATTCAAACATAGATTGAATTTGCGAACCAGGTTTCTGTAACGTATTATGTACGTAAACCGTCGTTTACATGTACATGTATTCGGTTTTAAAAACATGTTTTGTTAATGGTACTTGTTGAAATTACCATTGTAATAAGTCATTGGTGTTCAAATCCCTAACTCGCGCTTCGGAAGACGATGAAACTATATCTAAAAGATTGATTTACACTCATTGCCATGAGAACTACAATCCGCTAAAATTGCCATGAGAAGTACAATCCGCTGAAAAAATAAAAAAAAAAATAACCCAGATGCGCCATCAATAAGAATGGTCAATTATTGGAAACTGAACGTTAACGGCACACTCCATGGAAACCTGCCAAGCTTCCAGGAGTTTCGTAATATATTTGTTTGCTTGTCTCTACAGATATACAATGCATGAATTACTTGTACCATCCTACTTAATCTTAGTTTTGTCAGAATTTTTTGAAATATAGCTTCACTAAATGATCACCTGTCCAATTGCATATAAATGTAGCTCTTTGTAATTCGCAGAATTCGTAGGTTATTGCAGGCTATTAATGAGCCACACACAATGCACGCACAATGAATGAAACAACCCCAATTCAGAAGAGCGTAGGACAGAGGAAATGTTTACTTAAAGAGTAACATTCTGGACCGATTTTTCGCAGAACTTCGACAGCGTTTTCCTGCAACTGATTGTTTCGATCTGTTTTAATCTCCGATTAGCACTACAAGGAATGCCAACATGCCAAGCTTGAGCTATTCTAACCATATGCTTTAAACGGAACCAGCACGCCCACAAAAATTGCCGTACACAAAAACGTCCACAACTGTGCCAACTACAAAGTAGGTCAATTTCAAACAATTAAACGAAATAGGTGCGCAGGTATGATAAATATCGGGCACCGAAGGGAGGAGCAAAAATGAATGCGACAAACTTACTTTGGCCATCGAATTTCCTGATGATGGTATCGATGAAAGTGTTTTGGGGAGCCACGTGTCCTCTTCGAACAGGCATTTTTTCTTCCGGAAAATTACTTCTCAGCTATAATCTCGGGGTTAGCTTTTCTTTTCGGCAGATTTTTATTTGGATGCACCGCACGCCACATTCTTCGCCGCAAATAATACTTCCATTTTCGAATGTCGTTGGACGGCGACCCGTTTATCGGGAAACGGCATCACGACAGACAGAGCCGATGTCCGAATGGAAACAACGTCCTAAGAGCGGCTGCCCAGTCTCGCCTCTGCGTGATCACATAGCCGAGTTGAATGAGACCATTAAGATGGTGGAAAAAGCAGCATTTTCGAGCATCAGTCCTCGTGGAATAAACGAGAAGCGATATCGCTGCAACTAGCGCACTCCCGTCAGCATCATCCATGCGATGCACGAAACGCAGGAGGAGGAAGCATCGGAGAAACGCGTGCTGGAATCCGAAGCAGCGTGACCGGATCATTCCACGCTCGTATCCCCATGCCGCGCTCCACATATCCCCGTTATCGAATAATCGATGAAAAGCGGGCATTTTAATTCAATTACGACAATCGATTCGTTTATTTCGTCCCCATTGCCTCCCAGTGACGCAAAAAAAATGTCACGTTGAAATTTCTATGTCCAATTTTTGGAAGCCATTGCGAGTCAAAATTGCGGATCGTTGGTCGATTTACATACAGGGTGTTAAAATTAAACCTTTTCATTATGCGGGACAAACAACTGCATGACATCATTGACATGTGACATCACGTACGGCAAGTCACAAATCCAGTTCGGTATGGATTCGCACGGTGATGGATTGGAGCATGACAAGGTCAATGCTATTGATCGCATAATAAAATGAATTTTCCAGGGCAAAAAAAATTATATCAACAAATTCAGTAGCGTTTAAATTTCTATTTCCAGTCTTTGGTAGCCATTAGGCCTACAAGTCAAAATCTTCTGATCAGGACAAACAACTCCATGTCACATTATGTACATGTACGGCATGTCACAAATCCAGCTCGGCATGGGTTCGCACTGTGATGGAACATGACATAGTTAATGCAGTCAATGCAACAGATCACAAAATACAATAAATTTTCCAGTCAAGAATTAAAAATAATATCAACAAATTCAGTACTTATACAGTATATAAAACAAAGTATAATTTCAAATTGAAATTTCTGGCCGTCAGTATTTTCGACATTTAACTGCGTAATCACCTTACATGTACAAGTTCTGTAAATCATTAATTACAGCGGAATCTCATTAAAATGAACACGCTTAATATAAATTTCTAATAGTACAAAACCATCTCCAATCCCCACTCTGCTTTTACTGATAATCTTAAAGCATGAGATTCTAATTTTACCACAACAAAAATTGTTTTATTTCATGCGCTCAACTTAGGGTAAAAATAGAATCTTGCTCTTCAATTTCATCTACTCCCAACCATTTGAAGATTGATAATATACTAATACTAATAATCGTCTGACTTTCTGATAATACGAACTACGGCTTACACCAACAAATTTAGACGTCCCTTGAGATTGGTCGTGCAACTGTACTTTTGAATGGATAAAATCATGATTTTATGTCGCATGAAAATGTTGAGGTTATAACCGCCATCTTGGATTTTCAAATTTTAAGATGTTACGTATAACATAAGCAAATATTCTGAACTCTGAAAACCGGGTAAATGTCGATTTTCCAGGACCGCCGATTTCAGGAGAAAGTAGTTCGCACGGGCAGGGTAGGTTAGGTTACATTACCCAATAAGTATAGGCTACGTTAACTTCATTTCAGGAATGCTGATCTACCCATCTTTGTCTTACCTAACCTTATACTGTTTTGTGGATTATTTTACTTCACGTTTTGTGTCACGCCTATGCGTGCGTGACGCAAAACAACGAATACTGTGTTCAAGCATGCAGCTTCCCTCGGCCGCGGCCCTGGGAAATTGATATTAAATTGAGTAAAAACATAGTGCTAAAAGGCAGTAAGATAACATTTCAATTTTTTTCAATGATCTACCTATAAAATAATGGAATTTGCTGTTTTAATCCGCTTTATACTGTATAAGTAAGAAATAATTCCAACGACAAAACTGACATATGACAATGATATCCACGATTTTGCAAATTGTGTTTTGCATCGAACAATTTCAAACATTTGTATTCGGAAAACGTTAAAATTTTCCGAATTTTGTACTCGAAAAAAAATGGCTATAATTTTTTAAAATTTGTACTCTCGAAAAAAAAAAGGCTATAAATTTTTAAAATTTGTACTCTGAAAAGGTTGAGAATTGACCCTTTTGCTAATCAGATCCTCTTGCGGATTTTTAAGGAACTATTGAAAGGCCTGTAACGACGCTCTGGTG
>JAQGAO010001803.1:0-22470 GCA_034697705.1 Ommatoiulus sabulosus | reverse complement strand
CACAATTTTCCCATTTTAAAAAAAAATTCATGCAATTTGTTAATTTTCAAAATTGTTGTTAGTAAAATTTAAAAAAAAATATTTTCCAGTGTCAATTTTGGAACATATGTCAATTTTTCACGTTGTCATTAGTCAGGGAATTTTTTTAAAAAACCTGGAAAAGTAAGGGAAGTTTAAAATGAAATTTCTGGGGGAACCCTGTATAGTCAACATTGGATTTTTTCTGGAAACATGACTGAATTCAAATACATTCAGTCGATTGTTCGATTTCCGACTATAAATTTGTAAAATTTCCCACTTTTTCCGTGCACAAATTATCAACATTTTCCGAATACACAATTTTCCCATTTTAAAAAAAAATTCATGCAATTTGTTAATTTTCAAAATTGTTGTTAGTAAAATTTAAAAAAACAATATTTTCCAGTGTCAATTTTGGAACATATGTCAATTTTTCACGTTGTCATTGGTCAGGGAATTTTTTTTAAAAACCTGGAAAAGTAAGGGAAATTTATAAATGAAATTTCTGGGGGAACCCTGCATAGTCAACATTGGATTTTCTCTGGAAACATGACTGAATTGAAATACATTGAGTCGAGATTCCAGAAACTCTATTAAAGACAGCGTGCTTCCTAATCTTCTGTCATTGTCAATTAACAGGAAAATCCACGAGCCTCCGGTCCACCTGCCTTTCGGCTTATGACCACTTCTGCTCCACTACCATCTACTGCTTCACTCAACCACAGCAAGTTCCCAGGTCAGCACTTCTAACCCAGTAGCACACATCCAGTCGTATCAGCTCTCTCATACTGACTAGTGCATATGTTTAAAATTTAGTAGCGAGAAACGTGTATCAGGCGTCGCTCACTACCTCGTGGGTTAGTTTGTAGAACACAAACACGTACACATATTAAAATTTAGAGCTGCGTCATGCGCTAACATGTTGCTGCTCCTCGTCAATGTTGCAGCTCCTGTCAATTAACACTGCAGCCAATTCTGTTACACCCACCGAGGTTCTTGGCATCTTCGTGGGTCATCCAGTCCTCGTCCTCGTCCATGTGCATGTCTCCCCCGAGGCCCCGCACCCCGTTGGGCGCAAAGGCGTGTCCCAGGATGGCGCCTTGTCCATCGAACCTGAATTTGTCTCCGTGCTCCCCGGACTCGAAGCTGATGACGATGTCCGCGTCCTCGTTTCCGTTCCTCGCCCAGTTGTCGTCCAGCCGCCGGAAGCGCAGTTCGGACGCCTCGCTCCACAGGCGAAACGCTCGCTCGATCTCGGAGAGGACCTGAGCAGGTCTCACTTTCCTGGACGCACGATCGAATCTATATTAACGGGACAAATCGGAAAATAAAATACCGGAAATGCATGCCCAGTTATATTGACGGATGTGGATCTGTTTTGTAGATTTAGTTTCGAGGAGTGAGTCACTCTTCCTCGACTACATGTATATATGGCTTAATTGCCGACAATTGTTGTTAACAGTAACGCTGCGTGGACATGGGAAGCTAGCGCCTGAAACCTTTCTGGAATCTTGGTTGAATTTAGTTGGTATTCAAGAATTTTGACTGGATTTCTTTTATTTTCAATAATTTGGACTGAATTTCTTTGATTGTCAAGATTTTTGACTGAATTTCTTTGATTTTCAATAATTTGGACTGAATTTCTTTGTTTTTATGGATTCATGACAAAATTATTGATTTTTATAGAACTTCCTTACGATTGAAATCTACCATAAAATGTTCTGGAATTTTGGTTGGATTTAGTTGGTTTTCAAGAATTTTGACTGAATTTCTTTCATTTTCAAGAATTTTTACTGAATTTCTTTGATTTTATGGATTCATTACAAAATTATTGATTTTTCTGAAACATCCCGTTTGAAATCAAGCATAATATATATGAGGTGGACATGGGCAGTATTTGAAAATGTTCTGAAATCTTGGTTAGATTCAGTCGATTTTCAAGAATTTTGACTGAATTTCTTTGATTTTCAATACTTTTGACTGAATTTCGTTGATTTTATGGATTCATGACAAAATTATTGATTTTTCTGGAACTTCCTCACGATTGAAATCAACCTTAAAATGAGGTGGACATGGGCAGAATCTGAAAATGTTCTGGAATCTTGGTTGGATTCAGTTGATTTTCAATAATTTGGACTCAATTTCTTTGATTTTAAAGAATTTTTACTGAATTTTTTTGATTTTCAAGAATTTTGACTCGATTATGGATTCATGACACAATTATTGATTCATGACACAATTATTGATTCATGACACAATTATTGATTCATGACTCGATTATGGATTCATGACACAATTATTGATTTTTCTGGAACTTCCTCACGATTGAAATCAACCATTAAATGAGGCAACATGGACGGTATCTTAAAAGGTTCTGGAGTCTTGGTTGGATTTAGTTGATTTTCAATAATTTTGACTTGAATTGTCTTTGATTTTCAAAAATTTTAACTGAATTTCTTTGATTTTCTAATAATTTTGACTGAATTTCTTTGATTTTATGGATTCATGACAAAAATATTCATTTTTCTGGAAGCTTTTCACGATTGAAATCAACCATAATATGAGGTAGACATGTGCAGTATCTGAAAGTGTTCTGGAATCTTGGTTGGATTAAGTTGATTTTCAAGAATTTTGAGAAATTTCTGTGATTTTATGGATAGGCAGTATCTGAAAATGTTCTGGAATCTTGGTTGAATTCAGCTGATTTTCAGGAATCTTGACTGAATTTTATGCATTTTCTGGATTCATGACTGTTTTTTTCAAAATTTTTGAACAATAAGTGGATTATTTTATTTGTATGGAATCACACATTGGCTTAATTTTTTGAAATTCTTACAGAATTTAACTGATTCCATTAATTTTCTGGTATCTAGACCAGATTTATTGGATTTATTTTTTGGAATCATGACAGGATTATAATTGAGTTTTCTGAAATCTTAACTATATATTCTGGAATCCTGATTCGATACATTTAAAGTTATTTTCTGAAATCATGACTGGATTATTTTAATTTTCAGTAATATCAAGTACATTTACTTGAATTTTCTGGAATCACAACTACAAGGCACATTGATTTGAATTTTCTGGAATCTTGACTGTTTTTAATTGATTTTATGGTGGTCCCGCGTTTATTTTAATTTTCTGGAACACTCCGTGAATTTAATTGATTTTATGACTCAAGTTTGGTTGCTATCACCTTCATTTCTAACGAATTCCTGACTGAATCTTCTGAAATTTCTGACAATCACGGATATCACCATTGGATTTGTCACTGTTATTTGATAACTAATATTACAAAAGTTTTACTATATTCTATGCTTAATTCATGATGGTAAATCCTATCATCGAATTCTTTTATACGCAATCTCCGTTAGCTGTCCAATGATTCATGGCTGAATCTGCAAAAATCCTTCTGAGTTTTTTTCCATACTGACACCGAATTCCTGTCTGGCAAACCTTAAAATAATGCGGAGGAGTTTTACTGATTCATATTTGGGGATATTCCCCAACAAAATGACGTGTTAAGAATTTGTATAGCGAAACACTCGTCACGTCAAATCTTTTACAATTCTACACGCGCATTTATTAATACGTAGTTCATTAAAAAAAAAGCCGCCTTTGAAGTTTAGTTTTAAGGGATATTGACGCATAATTACAATTTACAACACAAAAATCTGGGAATTTTTTTGTCGCTATATAGCTGCTTTTTAAGCTGACATCCTTCACCGGTTTTTCACCGGTAGGGGCACATTTCCTGAAATTTCGAGATTTCATCCCGGATGTTTCGCTTTTTTCAACTTCCCTAGTTTTAGGGTTTCTTGTTTTTTTATTTTATTATTTTTTTTTAAATCGTTTCAACTCTTTCCTTACATTATCTCGGAATTGAAAATGCAGTTTTGACCCAGTTCAAGTGCATATCGGACGCCGTCGGCTTTTGACCCCTCCCTGGTTGAAGGATTAGTATAAAACAGTACAAAATTATACTGATATTAACCGATATCAGTATTATCTTACTGATGTCAGTACAGCAAACATGTTTTTAAAATTTTTAAATCATCCATGAAAAACGTTTACTGACACAGCCAAAAATTAATCCATCGTCTGCTTTTTGAATCACATGACGAGGTTTAATTTGTTGACTACTGTACTTACTGTTCGTAGCAGTATGTTGTTTGTTGATGTAATGTAATGATCAAATCCCGGTAAGTTCCAAGAAAAGTTTAGAAATTTAGAGAGTCTATACATGTTATATGTAGATAGGATTCGAACATTAAGAGTCTACAGGCTATTAATTGATTTTATTAATTTGATATTGCAGTCATACTGATATTTGTTTGGCTATACCAATATCAGTACTGTTCATACTGATATCAGTATGATCTACTTATCTTACTGATCAGTAGTTCTAAATATAAGTACAGTATAGAGCTTACTAATATCAGTATAGAAAAGTATACCGATCCTTCGACTAGGGATGTTCAGGAATCAACCAATTTCCTTCATTTTCCAAATTGTCATTTTTCATACGCAATTCTCGTAATTCATATTTCGAGAAAGGCGCGGTGAATTCCCCGTATACTTTCGACTGGATTTCCGATTTTTATTGCGAATTGTACTTCCTCGTAAAGTTCCGTTTAAATCGGTTTGATTTAAACGGTATATTGGTTGGATGCATTACCGCGTAATTTTACAGTTTTGTTTACTTTCCGGAGATATTACACAATATGGAAAATTATAATACGTAATGACGGTACTCGGACGGAAGCTTTGCGAATGGCACTTTTGGTAGTCGTGACGTCACGCGTGCAATGGAATGCATGTATTGGTTTAAAAAAGGGGCGATAACCTCGAGTCAAATTATTAAACCAATGAGCGTGACGATTTTGGGCACGTGACAACACGCCTAGCAAATTACGACTAGCACATCGTCCGTTTGAGCATTCCTCATAATTGCATTATCCGTAGGTATGGGGTGTGTTAAGATTCGTAAATATTCTGCTTGAGTAATACTTTTATTTTATTTCTCTCAGATATGGGGTGGTACGATTCGTAAATATTCTGTTTGAGTTTTCCTTTTTTATTATCCGCAGATACATGGGGTGGTACGATTCGCAAATATTCTGTTTGAGCATCCCTTTTCCCCTTTCCTATCCCATCCTCCTTGTTAAGGTCCCAATTACGGGAAATATGATTTAATTGTAGTGTTGGGAACCATAAGGATCCCCCCTGCCAAATGGTACTAATCTACTGACTGCAGGGTAAAGACTAGAATACATGTGGATAGTGTGTAACATGTTAAAGTCTTTGACCGTTTTGTAGAAAAAGTTCACTGGTCAAGAGCTGTTTGACCTGGTTTGCCGCACCATTGGACTTCGGGAGACGTGGTATTTTGGGCTTCAGTTTGTGGACTCCAAAGATTGCTTCGCCTGGATAAAAATGGACAAGAAGGTTTGTCATCTAACAGACATTTCTGTTTTACCATTCACCTAACCTTACTTTGGATTATTTGAAAATAAAATTATTTATAAACAAGCAGGTGATGTATTCATTCTCCTTTCCTTGGCTGATCTTTCCTACGTATTTCTTGACAGTTGGCCGATCAGGACCTGGCCAACAAGTCGCCAGCACACTTTCTTTTCCTGGTGAAGTTTTATCCAGAGCTGATCTCCGAAGAGCTGGTGCAAGAAGTGACGCAGCACCTGTTCTTCCTGCAGGTTAAGCAGAACATCATAAACATGGAGATTTATTGTCCACCAGAGGCCTCTGTTCTGCTGGCCTCGTATGCCGTTCAGGCTAAATACGGCGACTTTGATGAGGCCCTGTATCGACCAGGCATGCTGGCCAATGAAGATCTGCTGCCACAGCGGGTCATTGACCAGTACCAGATGACGCCAGACATGTGGGAGGACAGGATAAGGGTGTGGTATGCTGACCACCGAGGGATGTCCAGGTAAACTTTCAGATTTGAAATTCACACGGGAAACATTTTTCAAACTAATGACAAAGGTGAGCATACCTGTAAACAAACTGTTTCTTTCAGAGATGAAGCCGAAATGGAGTACTTGAAAATTGCTCAGGATTTGGACATGTATGGCGTTAATTATTTTCTCATCAGTGTGAGTACGTCTACCCATCAATGCATGCAATTGTATGCCAGTTTCGGGAGAAATTACTTTTAAAATAATTTTTTTAGAATAAAAAAGAAAGCGAACTGTATTTGGGGGTGACGGCAGTGGGGCTGAATTTTTACGATAAATCCAACAAACTGACACCAAGGCTCACCTTCAACTGGAGCGAGATTCGAAATCTGGGCTTTGACGTCAAAAAGGTAAATGCGTACCAGCTCACATTTAGCAAAGTGTGTTTTTGCTGTTGTTAAACAGCATCTAATTCACGTTTTAAATATATTTTATCCCTATCTAGTTTGTCATCAAACCTTTAGACAAAGATGCAGCCAATGTGGTCTTTTTCTCGAAGAATCTCCAAACCAACAAGTTGGTGAGCAAATTTTTTTAAGTGCAGTGGATACTAAAAATGAGGCTTCGTTTTTACTTGTATTGCCATCATTGAATGTTGTGAATTCCTAAAATTGTCAGATATTTGATCTGTGCACTGGAAATCATGAGCTTTTCATGAGGAGGAGGAAGCCAGACTCCATCGACGTGCAGCAGATGAAAAGCCAAGCTGAAGAAGAAAAGCGTCGGAGACAGGTTTGATTGTTCTTTACATTTTCTATCTCTGTTAAATAAAAACTATCCGGAAACTCCATGTAATGTTATTCATCTAAAATGTGTGACTACTAAAACTATCTTAAAACTTGAGCGCAGATTATGAACTAAAAGCGAAGAGCAAACAATGTATTTGTACATAAATTATTTTGTTTATTTAATTAGATTTGGGGCTCATGCATCTGTAATGCAAATGCTCCAAACTTGAGGCAATGAGACACGTTATTAAGTAGAAAATATTGACAAAGAATTACGTAATTTTTTTAGTTTCTTGACTGAATCATCATTTAAAATCATGAAATTTTGTTTTTTTGCATAGATTGAGCGTACGAAACTGACTTATGAAAGGGAGCTTAGAAAGGAGGCAGAGCGGGACAAGGATAACCTGGAGAAGCAGCTGAGGAACTACCAAGAGGATGTGAGGCGGATTAGCGAGGCTTTAGTGAGTGATGAATTTTGGCAAGTTTAACTGTTTTCTATTAATAAAGACCTAAATGTCAATTTCTTTTTTCCAATTTCAGCACAAATCTGAAGCTTCTGCAGAACTGCTTGCAGAGAAGGCACGCTTTGCTGAAGAGGAAGCTCTGCTTCTGTCCAGGAAGGCCAACGAGGCAGAAGCAGAAATCCAGCGGATCCGCATAAATGCCATTAAAGTAATCAGTTTAATCCCTTGCTATTTTTTGAAAAGTAATGGGAAAAATTCCTATCATAAATAAATTATTTGCTGAATATGCGTTTTTGTGGTATATTCCTGTTAAAACACAAACTATTCCACGTCGTTTCAGACTGAAGAAGAGAAGATGATAATGGAGATGAAGGTGAAGGAGGCAGAAATGATTGCCACCAGGATGGTCGAGGAGTCGGAACGAAGGTGTGTACTTTTCCCGTGTCAAAATATCTCCTTTAATTTATCGAGATGTTACTGATTTTTTATTTATTTTTTCCTGCACAGAGCGACTGAAGCTGGTGAGCTAAAACAGGAACTACATAAAGCGAGAATAGCTGAAAAACAAGCGAAAGAAAAGCTTTTAGAAGTTTTAAGCAATCACCAGTACTTGGTAACTACAAATATTATAGTTTGTGCCAAGAAATTGACTCAAAATTTTCAAAAATCATTGCTGAAATTCTGTGAAACATTTACTTTGTAGCCTACTGCTCACAACAACTTTCCACCCACATCTCTCCCTCCTGATCTCATTGCCTCCGAGTTGAGGGACATGCATCTGGAGGTCGACCCCATGCCAGTTGTAGGTTATGATCTCATCACAAATGATCGTGAAATGGAACAGCTCTCCATGGAAATAGAAAAAGAGAGGTTTGCGGAACTAGTTTTTCAGTGTTTTTCTGACCTGAACAAAAATTCTGATGAGACCTGTATTCTGCCGGTGTAGGATTGAATATTTGGAGAAAAGCAAACATCTTCAAGAGCAACTTAAAGAGCTTAAGAATGAGATCGAAGTTCTGAAAGTGGATGAGAAGACCACACCCATGGACAGGATACACGAGGACAACATCCTTCATGGTGAAAACAAATATTCTACGCTAAGGAAGGTAAGCGCATCAATTTGTTTAGTTTATCCAAAATAATCTTATAGCAAAGAGAATTTTATGCAAACTTTATATGCGGTCGCAGATACTGACTTATTTTTTAAGGAGCTTAACAAAATAAATAGGACGCAGTTAGTTTGGATTTGCAACAGGAATAAAAAGTGGAAAAATTCAAATGTTCGCAAATAGTACGGTGGATAGATAAGTTAATGCAACTGATAAATGCAATAGATAAATTCCCAGCTTTGAATGGAATCAGTCAGTTTTGGGGCTGGGATAAATATATATTTCATTGAATTCTAAAAATGGCTGTTTTTCTGTGCAGATTCGGGAGAATACCACCAAAGCTCGTGTGGCGTTTTTTGAGGAGTTATGATCATACAAGTGCCTACACTATTTCTCATCTTGGTGCCAACTTTCATAATTATTCTGCAATTTAACGAACCAGGACCATGTACAGCCTCGTTGTGCAATTCTTGAAATTGCAGTTGCCTTGTCTGCGGTATCCTACATCGCGTGTGATTGGTCAAAGTTTCAGTGAACATTGACCGTGCAACAACTGTTTCAACCCGTTCAAACTGTTTCAGTTTGAAACAGTTGAAATTCGACAGATGCAGCTAAGGTATCGCACCGGTTTTAGGCCTACCATGTATGTTTTTGTTTTTTTGGTGCTAATTGCAAAATGCTTTTACAGTTTTAATTGTGTTTTAGCGAATTATGGCTGTGCAGGCAAAATCGTAATGGTCACAAAGAAAAGGGCAGAGGCTCAAGTTTTTGATTTTGAGATGGATGCTCTAAGAGTTCCTTTTTTTTAATGGAAAATGTTAACAGGTTTAGTTTACCCAACTGAAGAATCTCATTGCTGCTAAGGCCGCCTCTTATACTGGGGTGTTCTTAGTTCTTATGCTTGGATCTGCCCTGTGCCCGGAACATGATTATTGAAAGCAAATTGTAAATATTTAAAAGAGTATCGGTATCTTCCATTTGATTTGGAATTTTTGTCATAAAATTGTCATTGAGCAGCCATACAAATAATGGGGAAAGTTGTTCATCAAATATATAAACCAATGCGGGCTTTCCAACAATCTTCATCCATCACTTGGCTGCTAATTTCAAAAGCAAAGGATGTGCAGATTCGTGCACAGTTCATCTACATGAATTCCAAATGCAAATTTTGGGCATGAAACTGATTTTATAAAATGGAACATAATATGCATTGGCATACGTTCCAAATTTTTTAAAAAAAAACTACGATCACAACAGAATTCTCCACAATGCAATGCTCAACAACTGAAGTAATAATTGCTAAACACCATATAAAAGTCGGGACCATGCGGCAACAATAAATCATAAGACTGTCACACATGAGGAAATTTATATCCCAAAATGAATTGCAGAAAATTGCCAGATATGTATTTATATGTCATGCTGCTGCACACAAGGAGCAATAAATTTCAGAAAATTTACCTACACTATTTAACAGGGAAATGTGGGTAAACTAACTTACCCAGCGTAATCTAATGTCCTTTCTGATTGGCTAGGCAACAGAAAGGAACTTTTGTGCATGACTTTATGTAAGAAATAATTTGCCCAGCATAGAATCATTTTCTATTCTGAATAATGTCCCGGATAAAAATATATGCATTTCCCAGCCCACAGGGAAATATCGAGCAACAATATTTCTAGAAACAAGTTGCAGAATATAAATTACCTCATATGTGACGTCCTATAAATTTGACAAAAACTTAATTTTATATAATGATTTTAACACTGCGCCATCTAAAATGGCCAAGCTGACTGGATGTTTAAGACGTTTTGTAAACTAGTCCTACGGCAATTTGTCTTACTTGTTTTACCCAAATGCTCCTTTCACGATGCATATGCATTTGGAGGGCTTGTAATGTGCAATTTTATATAGTCACTGACCCAACCTGCCCCCTACAATGATCACAATTCATGGTCAATTTTTCATAAGTGTTGTCCGCTTGGAAATTTGAAAATTTATTAAAAATATGTATAACAGTTTAGACAGTTTTGAATAATTTTCAAAAGATAAATTCAAGGAAAAATGAAAAAAACCTTGGTGATTAATGTCTTTATTGTTCTAGCCAGTTAAAAGAAATTGTGACTATGGATGTGGGCAAATATTTGAAAAATTTCGATATGACTGAGAGATGGCCATATCAATGTTGAAGGTCGGACAGCATGCTACTCCTTACTGTACATAGAACAAACTATTATTCCCTACTCTTTTCTTTCCCTGAAGTAAGAGTGCAACTAGGTTCCGACATTTTCTGCCAGAAATTTATATTCTTATACTTAAAGTGCTGTTCTCAAGTTTCTGTCCAGTCGAAATCGAGCAAATTTACCAAACATTTTTTTAACTTTTTGTAAATTACTAATGACTGAGCAGGGTATTAAATCATGCTATTTATGCTAATCGCTTTGTTTTCATTTATTCAAGCCTGGTTAATTACCGCAGGTGGCACGTTGCCACTTACTATCTCCTTGTAACAAAGATACAGTATAAAAGGCTGAAATTCCATACTGACACTACACAATTTGGAATGAAAAATATTAATACTGAATCATTTATCTTTTAGAAATTTATTCCACAATTGAGAACGATTCATAACACTTTGGATCAGATCAAGATGACAAACAAGTAACACGGAATATGTTTTATTTAGATTGTTTTGGCGTGTGCTGAAAAACTTGCTTTGCAAGTTAACTTAAAAATGAAAACATGTTTTAGACAAAGATTAATAATATCGTTGGAGCATAGCTGACCATCGCCCTTACTATAGGTTATGTTTTCATGCATAGGCTGGCAGTGAAGTGAATGCTAAAATACGGCAGTGAACGTCGTTTTCAAAGAAAAGTTGTGCAGAAACTGGATGAAGAGCCACACAGTTTTCTTAATGGAAACTGTTTTCCCATCCTTTGAAGTGATCAAATAAGTGCCAAAATTCTTAGGAATCCAGTTTATGTAAGTATTAAAATCTTGCCAGGATAGCAACAAATTTTTTGTGCGAGAATATCTCAGAAATTTCATGAAGATTTGTGAACTTTTTTCTGCTAATAACTAGCACATCTCTATTTGCAAGTCATTAGTTATTTCCCTTGATAAATGTCTTATTTGCCCTCCAGTCATGCTCAATCTTGATTTTGAAGTTTAATAATTTTGTTGAGTACACTAATGCATAGATGATCCTGTTTTTTGTCAAGGAAAGACTTGGAACATTACAGCGCATTCTATTCTAATTTTTTGGTTTCCTGCTCTTTACAGGAAGTGAAAGAAACGTTGGCATAATATCATTTCGGTATTTCACCATTATTCTTAGCCTTGCTCAAATTGTGCTGGTATGAGCTTTCCGATAAATCCACCATTTAGTTTTCCCAAGTTTGTCCATTTTGTTTTTAAACTACAGATGTAATTTGTATCATCTCCTTAACAACTGCCAACTTCCACAACCATGAAAAAAGTTGTTCCGTATAGATGAATTTTTATTCCAATTTCAGGAACAGTTAGCAAGTTCCAATAGGGGCGTAGGCATTTGTTTCACAATTGGCATAAAATATCAATGGATCTGCGGGCTCATCTACATCTGATGTATCCAACACTATGCTCTCTTCCATGGCATTAATGCATTTCCTGCTTTAACTCATTTGGAATAAAATCATATCAAATTCAGAGATGATTACTGCACAGCAAGTTACAAAAGCCTGGTGCAATTTTGGACTATTCCGAAGTCTTATCATGAATCCGGCATAGGAATAGAGTTCCCAGTCTTGCTCAACTTGTAGGACGACTGGGCACTGACGGACACGGTCTCACCCTTACGATCCCCAGCAATGAAGATGCCCGTCAGCTTCCCACCATACACGCACCCTGTGTCCAAGCCCGTGGCATAGCTGTGCCTCTGCAGCTGACGGATCGCATCATGCCCAAAATAGACATGCAGCGGGCCGGGCCAAAGCGTCGCCCAGGCGCTGCCAACATCAGTCTCGCTGATGGCTCGGATGCCTCCCTCTTCATAGTAATCACCAATCACCAGGTTGCGCATGGAGACCATGTCAATGGGCTGCTGTGCCCATATGGGCTTGCCGGGCACTAAGCCAGCATGCACCACCAAACTCTGCAGGCAAGGGATGGTGAGGGTATATGGCAGCTTGCGCAAGTAGGCCACATCCTCGGCGCTTAGTTGCGCCACCCACTTGTACTTGGAGGGCAACTCGTAGAGAGGGTTATCTTCCATGTAGCGGCACTCTCGCAGTACAGCCTCTTCATTGTTGCCCCGCACAGCATAATGTGGCATGGCACGCATCATCTGCACCACCCGGGGGCTATCTGGCCCCTTGTTGATCATATCACCCGCAAAGATCTTGAGCGTGTCAGCACTTTCAGCCTGGGCCTCGACCAGCAGGTTCTCCAACTCGGTGGCACAGCCATGAACGTCACCGATGACAAAGACATGGCGATAGCTGAGAATCTCTGCTTCGTTGAGAATATGGTGCACGGTCGGCGGTAGGGGCAGGTCGTAACAAGTCCGCAGCACCTGCCGGTGGGCTGGCCGCAGGAGCGACAGGACGGAAGAGATGAGGGCCCCCATCGAGCCGGCTCGGAAAAGTCTGGAACAGGACATAAGAGTGAGAAACATTTCATGTTGAAATACTGCACATTAATTTTCTCTTTATTCATTGAGTTTTCTGCGAAACCTAGCCAAGTCAGAGATTACATGCATAATTATTTCCAAGAACCTCAGGCATGAAACTTTTGAATAAGCTGATGATCTGCTTCTTAAAGCTCCAGGAATGCCCCTTAAAATATTGGAGAAATCCAGAACTAGCTAAATACACAAACTTTCGGAAACGATTTTAAACCCATCGTAAAAGTTAAGCGATCGATCAGGTTCCATACGCTGAAATACTACAGTACGTATATCACTGTAAATTGATCTTTGGAATAACTTTTATAATGCCAATATGGTACGTGGCTATAAACCGAAATATATTACAGCTATGTTCTTCATACATAATTTTCAATTCATTCAATTCATTTCCAGGGAATGAAATTAATATTGAAAAGACATATGGTTTTACCGGGTTTTTACCCTGAGCCTCCGGCGATATTAAAATTCATACGATTGAGAGGATTTGACAGGGAACTGACCCGGCTAATAACGGAGTAATACCTACTTTATTAAAGCGATTTTTGGTGCAAAATTTTTTCCGAAATTAGATGAAATTTCGCCATTTTTGGAAACTGGGGTGGACTCAAAACGATGACCTCAAAATATGTCTGGTAGGCTTAGAACGTCGCCAGGGGGCGCATCCACCCTGTTCCCAAGTTCAAAGGTGACCATAAATTTCATTTTATACACGAGGCAAAGTGTTGCCGAATTTCAGACAAGTTTGGGCGTGTCCGAGAAGTCAAGCGCATATTTATTAGAATTGTACTATGGCTTTTAAAAAATGAAAATTCGTATTTTCATTTATTTTTTTATAACGGAGGAAAGTCTAGTCGAGTAAAAATGTATACTAGTGAACAAGTGTATCATTTCAATGCGAAAATTGTTTACTACATTGGGTAAAATCAGCTGTGCGTGGGAAGATAGTCTATCGAATGACGACAGATTCTCTTTTAAAAGAACCTGAATATTTTTATATTTTCCAGATGTATTTTTGGAGAAATAAATTTAATTATTAGTAGCGAGCTATACTCTGCTCAAGTATATCAGATTCAGAACCCACGCTTATTATCGCATATCCTATACTGTGACGTAATACTGTATACTGTACGTCGATACATATTTTGCGAAGCATCTACATTTCTTAATCTTTTGAATAAAAAAGAAATATTTAACATAGATTTGAACCATATATGTACGGACAATTTGTATTATGCTGAAAAATTAAAAGCAAGGAAATGAAATTTAATATCTTTTTCATTTTCATAAAAATGTGCTCGTCTAGGTTCGTGTGTAAATCGCAGTCGATGACGTCATCCCGCCCTCACACAGTCACTGCGCCATTTTTTCAAGATGGCGGCGACTCGGAGGCTGCAGAAAGTAAGTCTGTTACTTAAACATATATTGTACTCTTTTATTTGTCAATTTTTGTCCCATTCTAGACGAACAGGGAAACTCGGGCGTTGCTGATGCCCGATGTGAGTGGTTATCCACGCTCGAACCGCCGCCGGTTTGACGTTTTCTAGGGCACAAGGCCCACCTTGATTTCTCTCGGAACGAGGCATTCCATTTCGGCCGTTTTTGGCCAGTTTCGCAATTTTCGCATTCCTCCTTGATTTGGTGCGATCACTCTGTCAAACCGAAAAATTCGCAAATGATCAAACGTTATTAGACGTGAATTTTAGTCTAGAGCAGCCAGGCATAAGCACTTTTTTTCCGATCAATCAAAAATGTCAGAGCGATCGTGGACACCTTGCGCTATCAAAAATCGATTTTAGCTTATCAGTGGGGAATCTATCGAGGAAAAAAAATTAAACGTTTCAAAGTTGAGGGTTTCCGCTTAGAGAAAGCTAATTTGGAACCTACTTTTTTGCGAAGGAGTTAGTCTAGCCCTTTTTTTAAAACGAAACGAGGGCATTGCCGTCGGCAGCCTCGCGGTTCGATTTTCGGTGTTTGGCAAATTCGCAACAAGTTCGACGTCACGCGCATTTGTTTGGGTAGCGCCTTGGTAACGGTTAAAAATGGTCGCGTAGTTTTAGTGAACGAATTATTTTCTTCGATCGAGGTAACTCCACAGTTTAGGGTTTGACCCTGTCTGAATTAAGTTAATGTATTGAAAATACATGTCGACGCATTTAATTGTCCGGATATACAGTATCATATGACAACGTTCAGCGTATGTTGTGAATGTACAAAACCATTTCTTGATAGCGTATAGTAAAAATGCCGGCTCATTTGGCCGGGTGATAACATAGCAGAGCAAAAAAGCATATGAGCACTTAATGAACGGACATTATTTACAACTCCTATAACAGACAGCTAACGGTGTGATGCAAATAGGGCCTATCCCTGGTGCAGGAAATTAACGTATAAAGACGGTCATACACGTTGCGGTATACCTGTCAGGTGTTCCTGAAAAGATAACCGGGCGTGTGTGCGGGCACAGGTTATCTTTGCAGGTATGGCCGCCTTTTGGTTAGTGTTCCGCAACTGCCCTAAAGATGTTGGATGTAAGACATGCTGCTGCCCAATTTGAAATCATTTTTAGAAGTGGTCTTGCCCAGGAAATGGAAGTTTTGTCAATGGACAATACTAAAGAGAGGACAGCGTAACTGCCATTTTACATTCTCTGGAATGGGACCCAGCGGGAAGGCTTAAGCATAGGGCTTTTTGAATGATTTACCTTGCATAGCAACAGGGCAACATAAAACTCATGAAATAAATTTGCGCCCAAATTTTAAATGCCTATTTAATTCCATCTCCCTGGCTTTGTTCAAAATGGAAGTTTTCATTCTAAATTTGCAAGAATTGGCAATGTCAAAGCTCATCATTAATAATCAAAACTTACGAGCCTATTTGCATGTCATTTCCTTATAACTCTTGGCATTTTACAAGTAAACCAAAGACACGCACAGGAAGTGCTAAAATCGCTGAAATGAGTGTTGTCTGTGCATGCTTGACGTGACTAAGCTATTTTCCCAAATGCAAATACCTAAAATGGGATTTTATGAGCACTTTTTTTGATTATTTTCAAAGTAAATCTAGTTGTGCTGTACAAAGATCATTTAGCCACTTTGTTTTATCGGAAAAACCTGCAGCTGTCATGTTTGTGGTTTGTTTTGATTACTATTGGAGGCGCCACCCTACCACCCGGTATAAAGCATTACAACCTGCACCCTTGATATGATTGCAACAATGTCTTATAATACGTTTTGTTTTTTTCTAATATTGCCAGTAATTATCATAAATAAGGTTTACAGATTAAGGTGAATGCCCTGCCACCCCACAGTGCTCAATTTTTGCAGTTATGCAAAATTTGCACAAATATTCGCTTGAATAAACTGAATAATTCGTTTGAATAAATCTGAAATTATTTTGAAATTTTGCATTTCCATATATCCAATAAATGTCACGACAAAGACTTCGCAAAGGGACTGGATTTTTTTTGCTTTCTTATTTCTCACAAAGTAAAATAAAATGGCTCCAGTTTGAGAACTGAGCATCCAAAATCCAGAGAAATAATTTTCCATCACCCTTTTCTGCAGTATTGTCTTTATGATAGCTCACAGAATTGTGAAAATTGGAATTTGTTTAAGCCACGTGTTTAAAATGTTTTTTAAAAGATTAGTTTTTTTCTCAGGAATTAGCGGATATTCGTAAATCAGGAATGAAGTCATTTAGAGATATACAAGTGGACGAGACTAATCTACTGTCTTGGCAAGGTTTAATTGTTCCGGTACGTTGTGGAAAGTTGTGTTTCTGATCTAATTCGCCTTTCTTTTATCTTGTTAGTTGCCTTACATTTTTGTTTCTCATTCAGGATAATGCGCCGTATAACAAAGGCGCATTCAGAATAGAAATTAATTTCCCAGCCGAATACCCCTTCAAGCCGCCCAAGATCAACTTCAAGACGAAGATATACCACCCAAATATAGATGAAAAGGGGCAGGTGTGTTTGCCCATCATCAGCGCTGAAAATTGGAAACCTGCAACAAAGACGGATCAAGGTTGGTAATAATGAAATCATCGAGGCTGAAATAAGACTCACCCAGAATGTGCAGTGATGCACATTTGTAAAGCAAAACCGTATTCTTCGAAATATAACAGACGAACTTTTGTCCAACAAATTTGGTCCAATGTCTACATCATGTTGAAGGTCACGAACATTCCTTTGCTCAAGTATTTTTTTCAAAATTTGATTTTTCTTTCTTGCAGTTATTCAAGCCCTAGTAGCCCTCGTCAACGACCCTGAGCCCGAACACCCTCTGAGGGCCGACCTGGCTGAGGAATACAGCAAGGACCGCAAAAAGTTCTTCAAAAACGCTGAGGAATTCACAAAAAAGAACAGTGAGAAGCGCCCCCCGGATTAAGGTTTCGACCTTGCGGCAGATCCGCATTTCCACAGCATCACAGCCTGCACGGTGGTTAGAGAATTATATGCAAGAGGACAAAACCGCGATAAAAAGAAATCACAACCACGGTTCAATTCTGTTCAAAATGCGGAAAGCGCACCCTTTTTCGTCCCCATCCCCGTTGCATACGTCTCACTAGGCGTGCTAGTGCTTGCTTAACCAAACTGATTTTTTTTTAAAAAATAAATTCACTGTTTATTTGTTCGGACTTGTCCGCTGGATCCCCTTCTAATAACACATTGTCGCAGTTTCTTTGCCACAGGGTCCTTTTGCCCTTTCAAAATTGTGCCGAGTGCGTTTAAGTACTCCATAAGGGCTCTTGGCGAGGCAGGGCCGAAAAAATTCAATTAAATTTTGTGGTGTTTACTTAAAACTTAATGGGAATAAATTGTTTTAAAAACATGAAAAGGTGCCGACGTGACGTTGCAATCGTGGTTCACTAGGGCGGAGCAGACAGTTTGTGAAAACTTGAGCAACTTGCCTGTTCGCAGCGCCATTCTGTGCCGGGGAAGTTTACAAAATTTTGGTTGGCAACATCGTGGTTATAACCGGTAGTTCGGTATTATTATTATTTCATATGCTCATGACATCATCTGACTGATGTTTAGATTGTGGCATCCATAATGAACCACAATATAATGAAAAAGCTGTACTTGCAGTGTGAAAAAATTATACTTTAGAAACTATTTGAGATAAAGCCGTAATGTGAACCAAGTCATTGACGTTATTCATGCGAATTATCTAATAAGAAATAACATTGAGGTTATCAACAATGGCTGATTCTTTCATAACAATTTACAAATGCTTAATTATCAGTAGAATAATCGCTGAATCTCTTGCTTTTAATGCTCGTTTGATTGAAAATGATATTTTTTTAAACATTTCTTATAAAAGTTTCCTATAGAAAAGAATGAAACGAAAAGCTTCGACTTTATGAAAGTTTTCTATATTTAAAAATGATATTAACAGCTTTTTTATACAAATTTCCTGTGCAAATTTCCGTACCCCTGCCAACAAAACCATTTTGTTTTGAAGAAATGACCCCTACTAAAAATACGCAGAAAAAATGCAGTCCAATATGGACTTGGACAAGTTTAGGAATGTAAGATTCCATTCTGTATTATATCAGTTTATGAAGAAATCACAGTTTGATCACTCGCGTCTAATCGTCCTTTTCTCTCTTCCATTCAGCCCTCCATTCATCACTGCCCAGTAACGTGCGGCTAGTGTCCCAGCCACTGTCCTTCAGTGCCCTTTCAAATGCAGGAAAGTTCTCGCGCACGTACATTTCACTCCAACTCAAAAGACTCAGCTGATTCACATTTCCTAATTAAGGTAGTAATCAAGAGAATTATGAAGTTCATGAATTCATGATTTGGAATGGACTTAAAAACGTGTTTGTTTCTGATACATATTCCTTGAACAAGAAATGAAAATTTCAGAAGCTTCTTGAAACATGTCAAAAATGTCCATTTGGATTTAAAAATTCCAGACATTTACTTTGGCTAATTTTAGATAATGAGGTTTTGGATTGCTATGCTACCTTTTTCATAGTATGGCCCGTGGGTACGTTTCAGTATGGACTGGATGGCAGGCTGGAAGTAAATTTGACATGGTTAGAAAATAAACCCAACTAAGCAAGATTACCAAAAATAAAATGGTTGTTCAGAAAGCATTTTTACACTGAATCGATAGAAGATGGTAAAATAATTTTGGAAAGTTTTTTCAAATTTTTTCATTTTTTGTTTGCAAACATTTCTTTTTAGCTTTCGGGGAACAATTAAATACACGATAGCAAACTCACTTTCCCCATGTTTTGAAAGTAGTACAATAACACATGGGCTTGAAAACTGCTCTTGATTTCTGTGGAAGTATCACACCCCCTTTCCAGAACTATGAAAATTTCGTCTGAAAAACAGGAAACTGTTATTTTGACCTCTTGTCTAATAATGCAAACCTGATGAGAATTGACCAACTTGTTCTAATGTCTGTGACTAGAAAATAATGGCTCGTTTTGTACAGTTCCTGGTATTGTATGAAAGACTGTGTGATTCTGAAAGAAATCAGGCCCTTACATTTATTGAACAGGATTTTTACCGACCAAAAATTCAAACTTACCCTTTGAGTGCCTTCTGAAAACTGCATCCCAAATTAATTTTACCAAAGGTTTTTCCTAAGATTAATTAAAAGTGTGATTAGTTGGATAAAAAATTGGCAAGGATGGGATTTGCCTGAAGCTCTGTCTCATACATTCATTTCGAGTTATGAGTGAATCTCAGATGTATTTTTGGAAAACTGAGTTAGTCACGCCAATTCTGTAATATCGAGTGATACTTGGATGGTCTGAATTGAATTGGTGAGTTGTGGATGCAGCTTTTTTCAAATCCAAAGTGAACAATTTAAAGTAAGTGGCTTTGATGGTTATAACAAATCTCAAATAGTTTACGAGCTGAAATTAATGATTCCTTATTTTTCCTTTGATGACTTTGTAATGCAAACCTAGAATAACCGGTTCAGCCAAGTTGACCTCTTCCACGGTGGGCATTTGGGAGGGTGCTTCCAAAAAGTGCTTCACCAGAATGGACAGCCGCAACTGGTTCAGCGATTGCAGAGACACTGACTTCACCGCCTTGTAGTTGGCAAAGAGATGCAGTGATGTCAGCAGAATGAACAGCAGCCAAGTGATCCTGGAAGTGTGACATCTTTAGTTAAGGTAATTCAACATGAGACAAGAATCTTGTTAGATATCTTACGTTGCATTGGTCTCCACCAGGGGCAACACGAGCAGGCTGGTGAATAAACCGGCCAGATTAACCAGGGTTTCCTGACTTCCATCCTTAGCTGCTACATCTGCAAGATTCCCACGACGAGCCTGGTGTTGAACAAAAGCTGCCCTGGTTGCGCCGCCTGCAGCGTCAACGGTGGCCTAGGGAAAAGTTAAATCGGATGCTGGATTTGTTCAGGTTATGAAACCAGGGTTTTGGATCCTGAATGCTCACTCGGAAAACGCCTGCCAAGCACAGGATTGGCATGCTCAGCATCCGGAAATGCGATGCCAGAAGGTCGAAAAAGATGGCGACATCATTCATGACGTCAGCAAACAGCCTAGAAAACAAATTAAAGGTGTTGGTGTAGAAAGAACTCGGAGCGATTGACAGTGTCACCTATTGCATTATGCTCCATGGTAAAAAACTGAAAACCAACTTTAAAGTTGGTCAGAAATGGGAAAAAAATGTTTGCTGGTTTTTTGAAAAGCGAGTTTTGGAAGTTATTGAGCCGCCACAACATGCCTCCACTGCTTGCTATTGTAATCCAGTCCTGAGCTAGAATGACAAATATCATTATTCATTACTCTTGCAGATTTATGAGACATTTCTGGAACATTTGCTATTGACTGCTTACCTTTCATACCAAGCAAAAAGTATCCTTGCAAGCATGCTAGTGCCATCTGAGGAAAAATATGAGAACAAGTTATTTAGGTAAATTTTATGAAATGGTCGTATGAAGATCACCAAACCTCGCAATAGCCACGTGATCGTCGCTGCCAAAACCGTGACGTTTTCATCGCCCACACCAATGCCTTTTAACACTTCCCTAGTGGACAGCGTACCCATAAGACGGCTCACAAAAGCCTGAAGAAAAAGATGTAAAAATGGTGAAATTTATTGCATGGTATTCAAGAATTTAATTTACACATTTTCCACTTCTGAAACAATTTTTTGATCGATTATATTTTAAACCTGAATGGAATCCCATATTTGGTAACTGAGGTAGTCTTCACTGACACTATCTGGATGGCCTTGTGGCAGAAAAGCACTCTGAAAAAACACAGGGAAAATAATCTGAAACTAACAGAAAATTTAAAATACGATTTCTTTTTGCGTGAGTTCATTTTCAAATAAGAGACAGTACCCAAATAATCTAAATTTTAGGATCAGGAAAAAAAAAGAGGAGTACAGGAATCGATCCAAGAATCCGACAATCTGAACGCTGAAGCCGTCAGCTGTTTTCCGAGCAAACACTAGGCAACGCCCCCCTAAGCCATCCACATGTCAAAATTTATTTATTGCATTTAAAGCTAATTATGATCTTATACACCTTTAATAATTAAAGTTTCAAAGTTGTGTCAGTTGTTCTACGTTGGTGTGAACTAAAAATGAGCGCTCAATCTCCACGAGTAGCCAGAACAAGAATATATGGTACAGCTAGTGCATGCATGCATAACTAATTTTCTCTAACATATGGAAAATATACCTTAAATACATCAGTTATGGAAGATCTGATGGATAGCGGTTTATCCAATTTTGCTAACTGAATTGTATTCTGCTCTTTAGGTGTGACAAAAACATTTTTTCGCCCTGTGGAACCGTAAATTTCATTGCAGAGGACATGGTCATTGGACACCGACATCTTGGTTTCGTTGACGCGTAGACGACTATAGGCTGTCCAATTTAATTTATACATGTAAAATATTTGCCTGAGGTTATTTTAAAAATTAGAGATATTTAGAGAAAACGATTGCCTTTTATTATAATGCTGCGCAATTTATCGGTACATTGATATTTTTTAATATGAATTGTAATGAATTAAATCCTGTCTAAATGATCGAAAATTGTGCTTACATATGGCGGCCAGTGCTGGTTTTTTAAATTACTACAGTATGTATATTTTAAAGTAGGTATGGAAACGTGAAGAATAGTAAGGCCGGTTTCATTAAGGAGCAATTAAAAATAAAGCATTATTCGAAATTAAACAAAAAATATGGATTTTATCCATTATAAAGTTTGCATGCGTCCAGTACCAAGTGCCCGCTTGACGAGTAGCAATATGGCGACTCGACAGGAAACGTAATCACCTCGGGTTTAATTTATTCGAATTTATTAAACTACAATAACTATATAACATCTTGTGACATATAATTCTAGGGATTCAGTTATCGCATTATCTTTAAAATTTCGGTGTTCGTGGTGATGACGTAAAACTTGGTTAAACTTTACGAGAACTAGCTATGACCATACACGTCGCGGGGTGGCGCCACAATACCTGCAAAATTACCCAGGATTGTGACACTTT
>JAQGAO010001802.1:0-22472 GCA_034697705.1 Ommatoiulus sabulosus | reverse complement strand
TTGTTAGCCCGCTGGGTGGCGCCAGTGGTCGGTAAGTAAATTTCTTAATTTAAGTCTCAATGTGCTCCCACCCATACTCAAGGGTGACTTGCAGCGACATCAATCCATTAACAAAACTCGCGCTTTTATTGGAATATTGGACTGATATTTACCGTGGCCCATTTGCTTTTGACATTCCAGTTTTGTGGTTCAACCACCCTTTTACTGTGCCGAACCGGGATTTTCTGTTTAGAAATTGTGTAAATTATTTGAGTGACGTGTAGAAATATCAGGCGGGTTTGAGCATACAGTAGTACTTTTTTTTTTAGAACGAACCATTCGCGAAAGCGTAAAATGTGAATTTTGTTATCATTTCGACAAAGCATGTCCAAAACAACACCGATATTATTCGATCAAACGTTAAAACAATTTTTAGAACTCTTGATGTGCTTAGTCAGGATCGTCCCTTTAGTTTTGACGTTGTACATCGGTAAGAAGGTGATAAACCCTACATGTGTAATGATAGAAATTTAAAAGCACCACTTGCTTATAAATCGCGCATGTGCGGTGCAGTTTTCCCTCTGTTGGGGAAATAATATAGTTCACAGATGTAATTTATATCAAAAGTTTTTTCTAAATTCTATCGTTTCAAGTGTAGGGTTTAGGGTCGTTTCAAGGCGTTGCTCCCGCCATGTGAAGTTTTTTGACGTTTTTCAAGTTTTTCATATCTTTAAGCTCTCGTGTTGTTTGGTGTCGAATCCGATGATGGATGAGATACGTTCATGATAACACTTATTGTATCTTTTTTCCCGAGTAAATGGATTTTTGATGTCATTTGCGTCAGCTTCAGTTTATTTGAGCGATTGATTCGTGATTCTTTCACAAATCTTAGAGGACGCAATCCGAAATGTGGAAAGTCAGGCTATTTTGAAGTTTTTCATGGTGTGCACTACAGTAGTTGCTATAGTGAGCTATTCAATATTTCGTAATGCATTTTCAGCATTTTATTTTTTGCAGATTAAGAGGGATTGCTCGCGATCTTTCATCATTCACAAACGGGAACTAACAGCATTTCATCATCGTCATTTGTTCTTCAATTTTTTTGCCAATTTTCTTGATCGTTGATTTTTCTTTTATGACTCTTCAGCAAACGGGAAAAAGGTTTCGATGTTAGACGATCCATGCATCGATTTGTTTGCCTTTGGCTAACTAAATTTTGAAGGCTTCACAAAGTTCACATGGATCCTGCCGTTCCCTCGCTAGGATTTGCAAAATTTGTCTCGTTTTCCGAGTACAAATTTGCAAAATTTTCCATGTTTTCCGAGTACAAATTTGCCAAAATTCTCAACGTTTTCCGAAGACAAAATTGCAAAATTCTCAACGTTTTCCGAAGACAAAATTGCAAAACTTTCCACGTTTTCTGAGGACAAAATTGCCAAATTTTCAACGTTTTCCGAGGACAAAATTGTAAAATTCTCCACGTTTTCCGAGGATAAATTTGCCAAACGTTCTACATTTTATGAATACAAAATTGTCAAATTTTCAAACAGCTGTAATGCATTTTTTTTTTGATTTTCAAAATTGTCATTAGTGAATTTTGCAAAAATATTTTCCAGTGTCGATTTTGCAAAATATATCAATTTTTAACATTATCATTGGTCAGACAGGGAAAAACTTTTTAAAACCTGGAAAAGTCAGGGAAGTTGAAAATGAAATTTCTGGGGAACCATGTTATACAGTATTTCCTTGGGTCAACGCCTTATACGAACGAAATCTAATATCAAAGCTCCAATAATTCGTTTTGTACTATTCTCAGTTACTATGAATAAGCTTGCAGTGCTCGTCACAGCGCATTATTTTTCAAAACAAGGATTATTGGTCCGCCTAATGCCTGGTTTATCGAGAATGGTACAAACGGACAAATATAAATCATTAAGTATAAAATTTTTATTGTAGTCTAATCTTCCAACATAATTTTATCCATGTTTTGTTATATCTTGTTACAGGGAAGAGGCAAAAATACTGGTTGCTTAAATCTAGTGCATATTTACAGTGGTACAATTGGAGAGACCTTAAGGACGGTCAAAAACAAGGTTGACATTCGAGAGGTATTAAAATAAACAAACTAATCATTTGTATAAAAAATCTTTCGGGGAAAAAATCTTGAAGGGAAATACAAAAATCGTCCCTTCACCAAACTTGATAGAAATTGAGAAAAAATGACGAAGAATGGAAAAATACAATATAAAACTAAGCTATGGGTAGAAAAACACTGCAATAAACATAGCTGTTGGACGGCGATTAGATTTTGTAGGTAAATTCTGAACTGCCACGGGTTTTGACTGGTACACAGCTTCCAAAAGAAACGCACTTTTCCGTAAAAAAACCCAGTGACAGCGCTAGTAAGTTTTATAAAGGCACGTAAAGGACTTATGTAGAAGGAATGGTCTATTTACATGAACATGAGAAGTAACTGAAAATAAAAAGTAAATGCTAAAATGACATTTTCATGGCAAATATGAATTTATCTCGATCCAGTTCTTTAGATGTATTTTTTTTTCGCCCGCAATCGGATTTAACGAAATTTCTCTATTCCAAATTCTTTCAAACTGTCATTTTTTGCATTCTGGTAAAATCGTTGAAGCTGAAGGAACTCATCGTTATCTGAAAGTCCTGTCAATTTTGAAATTCCAATTGAAAAAATATCTGCAAATCCAGTTTGATGATTTTTTACTTATAAAAAAAATCGGAAATTTTAAATCTCTTCAGCTTCGCAGTGCTCTGCCAGAGTGACACATTTCATGTTTATGTGCAGATAGAGTGCTAAAGTTGAACGAATTTTGCCATTTTAGGTGGCAGTGCAACAACGTTTCTTTTTCATTGTGAGAAAAAGCTTATGAAGAAATAATCACGTGCTGGTGATTCTTGATTTCTTATAGACGTAAACTAGGGAAGTGTGACCATATATTATGCATAATTTCAAGTCATAAAAGTAAAAAAAATCATCACAATATTTTTGTATGAGCATGCCTAAATTTTCAGGAATATGTCAAGTGAAATCCCACATCTATCCCCGATTTCAAGGCCCATATCAAGTTCCATCCTGCGCAATACTTAGATGTATTGTGATGTATAGCAACAATGCTATGGGCCAAAAAACTTCACATTCCCAAATGTGCTGGAAACATCATTACTTTTATATGTGTGTGGACGAGATTCACGTTTTCATGCCAGATGACCTACTTTGTACATGGTCACCATAAGTACTTCTATATTTTTCCAAAAAAAATTGAATTAGACCAAAACGTAGGACAAAATGGATCACAATTCTAATTTGTGACATATACCTGATATTTGTTTAATCAAAAAATTAAACCATTCTGCATGGCTTAATTGGCACAATCCAAACATCTAAGTTAAGAAATCCCAGTTTTCCACAAACCAATCTCGTTTGCGTGTGTTAGCGCCGCAATGCTAACAGTTTTAAAACTAAATCAACCTTTTTACTTTGAGATCGTTGATATTTTAGTGTTTTATTTACTCTTAAGTGTTTGGCCAATTTATGGAGTATGCAGACACCCAAAATGCATTCCGCATAAAAACGTGAATTCGTGATGGCGATGATGATGATGATGGCGTTGATGATAATGATAACGATGAAAATTGGGATCGCTTTTTGTTTATAAAAATTCTTTCATAATTTGGGATTTTTTCTTTTCACTTTTCAAACATTCTTCTTTCTTCATGGGTGTCGATCCTCATTGGCGCATATTGAAGTAGACGGCCATTGTTGCTAGGACAGTGGCAACGACGTAGGACAGCGTGGCGTGGGAATTAGTGGCTCCGCTGCGGATAAATCCAGCTCGGCCCTGGACACGGATTCGCCATCCGTAATTTTTGTGGCTGTAACTCTGCAAAGATTCAGGTACACAAGGTTAGCCTTGTCATTTTTTATTTGTGCAGTGTTTTTTTTTTTAATTTGTAAAATATGTTATTTTGTCTCGATTTTTGGGAAGCGTGTCTGAGCTTAAAATAGGTAGTGAGCAAATTAGTTTTTAGGAAAAACTGTGGTAACCCACCTGATAATAGACAATATCGGGCGTGCCATCATCCGGAATCCAAACAAGTCGTGCAGGGATGCCCTCGTCACATGTCATCTCCAAAGTTCGTTTGTACTCTTCAAATGAGTTGAAGTTCTGGACTCCATCGAAGGTTCGGGCGCGCCACTCGCAGTAGCGTCCAGCTAGAAAAGAGGAGTTTGAAATTAGACCTTCCAAAGAACTTTGTAATCTATCTGGAAAATGGGTTGACGAGAGTGCCTACCTGACGATGGCCGTACTACTCCGCGGTAATCAGTGCTTACACCTGCATAGACTTTCTCTCGCTGAAACGAGATTAAATGAACTCAGTAAGGCAAATCAAAATCTGACTATAGAATGTCAATAAATTATTTTTTTAAAGAATTTGCTTACAGATCGTTCTTCTACTGAAAGCTCTCCATAACCTCCGATTTCGCTGTTGGTGATGTAGAATGGATTGTACTTGGCCTGGTTGGTCGGATCATCCCCACCTTCGATGTTAAACGTGTATGTTTGTCCACGTTGAACGATGATTTCTGGAATGAGTCTCTCATTGCACCACCAAGCCTGACCCCACGATTGTTTTCCTGTTGGTGAAAAATGGAACAGATGACCAAATTAGTTTAAGAATCTTAAATTGTTTGGTAGAATATCATCATCTGAATGTTTGCTGTTCCTTACCGGTAATTGCCGTGTATCCTTTATCGCCACCAGCTGGCCCAATCTGGCATTTAATCTCAAATTCCCTTTCGATAGGCTGGATGAACCATCCGGATCCGAAGCCTCCTTGCTGACCGCCATATCCGCCTTGCTGACCCCCATATCCGCCTTGCTGACCTCCATAGCCAGAGCCTCCAGTACCGTAAGTGCCCGACCCACTACCATAAGATCCTCCGCTGCCATAAGTGCCACTGCCACTGCTGCCATAACCTGATCCTCCTCCGGTGCCGCCGTACTGTCCACCTCCTGTCTGTCCTCCGTACTGACCACCTCCGCCAAACTGGCCACCTTGACCGCTTATCTGGCTGGCTAGACTGACACGGCAGTTCCGGATGCCTTCTCGGCTGAAGTCAATTCGTTGATTTTCTGAAAAAAAGAGCAATATGTTATTAATTCATTTGTCTGGATTGATACAGAACTAGAGTTACATGGCCTTGTTGCTTTAAAAATGTTCATCAATTGATTTTCAACATTTTTATGGACTGTAACAGTTACTAGCGCAACAGGAAACATTCCAAAATGTTACCAATTATGGTATTTTATAGTTGCCTCTCTCTCAGCTTGTTGAGTCTTAGCACTTACTTCTCAATATCAGGGGCCCATGAATTGTTAGTGATAAGTAACAAATTGTTCTTTTTATTTTAAAATTGGAAAGCGAATGTCCTCGACCATGAAAATGTCAATATACATGTAAATACTTGAAAAATCTCCCTTACCTCTTGTCGATTGCGTGTGTTTATCAATTTCTCCATTGCTCACCTGGCCCACTGCAGCAATGACGTAGGTATCACCAAAAGCCAAATAAGGCTTGTCATATCGATCAGCTGAAACAAAATACTCATCAGATAATGCGATATTTTCATATTCTGAAAATCTGCTATTTCTACCAGTCACTCAACTCACCAGTGTTTAGTGGTCTTTCGAATGTGGCCACAGTGATTCCATTCTGTCGCATGGCTGAAACTGTCCTAATGTCTTCTTGACCGCCAAGAGTGATATCTGGGCAAGCTCCTGTTCTGCCATCGCACTGTAATAGTCAACAGAAAACAAGTTAGCTGGGGGATATTCTGGTACCAAGAAAAGTGCATCAAACAAGTTGATCTAAGCTAGACTCACTCTGGTTTCAGAGTCGAGGTAGTAATCCTTCAGGAGCGTTCGGAAACCATCTTGGTATACAACCACAACATCACCACCAATCATCTGGGAGCCTACAGGCGAACCGCTGATACCGAAAGCCATGTATTCGTTGTCGTCTTTGGAAAAATAAAAATTAGTCTGGATGTTTGGACATTTTTTTTCAAAAGTCATCTTGAAGATGTTACTCACTTAATTGGCCAGCCATACGCAGAAGGATGTTTTGGCCCATCAGTTTCCAGCTGACCTGCACTTTTCCATTGAAGAATTCCTCGCAAGTGGTGAAATTATCGATTCCAGTGCCCTGTGAGATAAAGATCAGGGATTAAACAGCGCTCAAAATGTGAATTCCTAGAACTTAATTCTCTGGAAAAAAAAATTCTAAGAAATTTGTTAACAAATGCCTTAACTGATCTATTGAAATCTCATATTACTTCACAACATTTTTATCTAACTAATTGATGAATTGTGGCCAATTTGAGATTTACTTTAAAAGTTTTAAGCCAGAAATCATTGAACGATTCGCTAGAATTTAGGAGAAGGAATACACGTGCAATAAATTGCTAGTAGCAGTGGTGCCATTTCCAGAATGGCTTGCTTTCATCCAAAGATAGGGAGCAACATAGTGTCTCATGTAAAACATGATTAAACATGTTAACATGATCAATCAATGGAAATTTGTGACTGCTGCATTGTACACTTACGAATTGCGTATTGTAGCTGCCTTGCCCGCCATAACCACCTTGCCCGCTTTGTCCAGGATACTGACTTCCGGTTCCATACTGTGTCCCAGGATACTGACTTCCACTTCCGGTTCCGTACTGAGTGCCACTGCCATACTGGCCGGTTCCACTGCCTCCATACTGGCCAGTTCCACTGCTTCCGTACTGGCCACCTTGACCGCTGCTGCCTCCGTACTGCCCACCTTGACCGCTGCTGCCTCCGTACTGCCCACCTTGACCGCTGCTGCCTCCGTACTGACCAGTTCCACTGCCGCCTCCGTACTGGCCAGTTCCACTGCCTCCGTACTGCCCACCTTGACCGCTGCTGCCTCCGTACTGTCCACTTCCACTGCCTCCGTACTGCCCACCTTGACCGCTTCCGTATTGGCCACCAGGCTGCCCTTGCTGACCAGGGTATTGTGTGCCATACTGGCTGCCGCTGCTGAATCCACCAGTGCCTCCCTGGCTCACGCCTTGAATTTGTGGCGGAACGCTCAGATTGGGCGGAATGGTTATGAAGCCAAGGTTTTCATTGGCTACGAAATTCCACACGGCGATCCAGTCAGTGTCCTTGATGGACATCTCGTTTGGGAGCGTCAATCGCACATCTTCGTTGTTGTAAGCTCGCAAGTTTTGAACCCTGGAAGGAAATTATTGACCATGATAACCATGAAGTGCCAAAAAAAAAAAATTGGGAAAATTCAGGAAGGCGATGTAACTTACATTCCACGCTCATCAGGGATCTTGGTCCCAAGTGAGGAGGGATTTCCTGTGCCAACCAGGAAGTAGGTTTCTGGAAGAGGAAAGAACATTGACGTAAAATACTTGAAAATAAATATCAGAGCATGAAAAAAAGTCAGTTGAAAGGATAAGAAAGCGTTGATAATAAAATCGAAAGCATTGAAATTGATAATGTTTTCAAGCAAAGAACGCTCTTGTTCAGAAATTTTAGGAACTATAGAAAATAATAAATTTCAAAAGATTTTACTTTTTTGAACCAGTATAGCCTCTTTCTGATTGGTCAACAATCAGGGTGGCCACAGGTCAGAGAAGTCAGGGGAAAAAATAGTGGTCAGGGAAGTCATGGAAATGTCAGGGAAATTTTCTCAAATAAAAGCAAAATGCTATCCCGGCACTCAGTCTGCTAGCAGCTCCATCCCCAATCCTCTTCAGCTAGACTTTTAACAAACTCTAGTGTTTTGCCAAGCTTCTCATTGCAATTGTTATTTTATTTTTCATTATAACAAAAAAAATTATATGAATTAACGAGTAAGTTTTGGTCAGGGAATTTTGGATTTTAGTCAGGGAAATTGAAAATGAAAATTGTGTTGCCACCCTGACAATTGTACATGTACGTCGATAATTATTTCCAGGAAAAAACATGCTTTTAACTTACCCTGAAGGCTCCCATCATAGTTGAACTGCGGAATCAATATCGTTTTGGAGTCAATGATGGTGACATCCGAAGAGCGCACACCACCTCTGCCACTTCCTCCACCCAGGCGGCCGATGGGCCGTGGTTGGGGTGCTTGGAAGTTGGGCGGAATCATGACGTCACCCAAATTAGCCTGCAGAACAAAAACATTGTCAAAACAGAGGGCTATCATTTTATTACCCTGTCCAGCAGGAATGTTTAAGAAATTATTAACATTTCTGACTGTAGCATCCACTTACCGATTGCTTTCTCGACCAGACTGATAACCATTGAATGTCACGGATTTTCTTTCCAGGTGGTAAGCTGATGGAGATATCCTTGCCATCGTAACGCTTTAGCGCATCCTCCCTAAAATAAAAACAAAAAATACGTCAAAAATTTGAAAATCGAGTACGAAAAATGACAATGTTAACAGTTTTGGGTCTTAGATTTACTTATTGTAAAAGCTAAATAATGCAATTTGCTTCATTCTTTCAACTTTTTATCAGGAGGAGTTTTAATTCACAGAGTATTCTACTTGGATTTACATAGCACAATTTCTTTACCGATGCTGTTTTGTGTCTATGAAGTTTTATAATAAAAGTGAACAAAGAGAACAGAATACGTTTATGCTGTTGTCTGCGTAGTCACGAAAACCAGACTTTTATACATTGGTATTCTTACTTAGAAGAGGAAGTAAATATAACTGATGAAAGGTCTGAAAGGATGTTGTCATGACAAGACAGGCACGCACTGACATCATTTATACTAGTCATCCTTCGCAAATACATGTTATAATTTAGTTTCAAGTTCATAGATTATTCATAGGCTTAAATACTCATCTGTTGTACAATTTAAGAGTTTAATCATGTGCACGTACAAGTTGGCATACAGTATATTCGTTTGTTTCCTCTCTTTCATTTTATTAACTAAGACGATGTTTTTAGATAATTCGGTATTTTTCAATATAAAAGAGAAAAATGTTTTTTTTTGGCTGCTCGATTTTCTTAGCAAGAGAAAAATTGCATATTTTACAGATTACGTGTAGGCCTATATAACGCACATAAAGTTTACATACTGTATGTACCATGTAATATTTCATCATCAATAACTTGCATAAAAAAAGTTTGAATGTCTAAAACGAGTAATGTGCGAATTTGACTCTTCAGCCTTGAATTTCCATCATCGCACATTACAGTAGGCTACATATAAACATTCCGTCTTTTTAGACAACATTTTTGCCGCACCCTGTATCGTTTGGCGAGTGTTGACCCGAGACATACTGTACATGTATTTTGAATACAAAGCCTCGTGTGGGTGTAGGCCTCATAAAAACGTGGGAACTAAAAACTTCTGAATATAAATGCACATTCTTGTAAAATGAGTCAGATAGGCGTTTTTCTAAGACCAATAATTAGTTGTAGAACACTTATAATCGCATCCTGTTAAAGAGTTTATCATCGAGCTATCTCACATCATGTACAATTGTACATATTCAGGGTGGCCACAGGTCAGGGAAGTCAGGGGAAAAAAGTGGTCATGGAAGTCATGGAAATGTCAGGAAAGTTTGTGAGTGGTCAGGAAAATTTTCCCAAATAAAAGCAAAATGCTATCCCTGCACTCAGTCTGCTATAGCAGCTCCATTCCCAATCCTCTTCAGCTAGACTTGTAACAAAATCTAGTGTTTTTCCAAGCTTCACATTGCAATTGTTATTTTATTTTTCATTATGACAAAAAAATTGATATGCATTTACGAGTAAGTTTTGGTCAGGGAATTTTGGATTTTAGTCAGGGAAATTGAAAATGAAAATTTTGTGCCCACCCTGATATTAAGACTTCATGCAATATACGAAAAATTAACCTAAATTCCAGATTATTGTGAACGTTAAAAATCGACCACAATCACTTCCAAACTAAATTGTTCGTATTTTATAGCTGAATGAATTACTTTGAGTGGCTAAATTCAGTAATGGCGTATTGAAAACTAATTTAATATGAAATTCCAATTTGTTCTGTTTAGCCTGCTCATCTTAGACGACCAATGGAATTTATTCCACTGTGAACATGTAACCTGTTCAGATTATTTTATTCAAAATGGAATTTTGCAACAATTGCATCGTTCAAAGGCATATTACGTATACTATGTCAAATTACAGTGGTCAAAGGCATTCAAAATTATTCGAAAGGCAGCCATATTTCTACTCTCGTCTCTTGACACCTCACAATGAAATCCAAAGCGTTCTTTGCAAATTTAACCCCTTTGACATGTCATCTTGCATGATCTCTCCAACATGATTCGTCGCCAAAATTTTGAAACAAGTTATTAATGAAGGGTTGCCGCTAAACTGCCCAACTGAAGGTTAAAATACTACTCGTCATTGATTTTCATTTTAAATTTAAGATTTTGAAATTGATACGCCCCCTTGCGTTACAGCGAGTGTCTCAACTTCCAAGATGGCTGCCTCGTTCCAAAGAAATTCAAGAACGCCAACTCAAAAATCGTGAAACGTTCACCACGTACGGACCTAAAATCGAGCATTCGCGTTTTTGTCTCAGTTTTCTGTTAATTCCACCTAGTTATCAGTGAACTTCGTGCTTCTTTCGGCGCAGCCTGTTCAACCTGGCCCCATCCTACGGTTATTAGGTGAGTGCTACCCTCATGCCACCGTAACTACGGTAATTAGAAAAACTTTTATTGGCGTTGCGAATGAAACGATTAATTCTTTTCCTCGTGCACCATCTCACGCATAAATGTGTGGAGCGCCCACGAGAATCTGACCCCAAAACGAAAATTGAAGATGATCCCCCATTGTTTCGTAGATTACCGGAAAAAATGGGCCAGCGGCCATAAGGTGCCAAATTTCGAACCTGCTTTGGGACGGAAGGGTGCTGTTGACGTAACCTAAATGCCAGTTGTTACCGCTGGAGATTTTATACGAACGCCAAATGTTACATGTTTGCTAATTACAGGCAAAGTGCCAAATATGCTTAGCTTCTTCATTAATTGGTACAAAACCTGTTTTTGTTTTTTTAACATCAACAAATTTATTGCAAATGCGCAACTAAATGCAAGCGTGCCTATTTTTTGACATCACTTGCTTACATTGGCGATACTCAGAATCTAAAAGAATGACACTTTTGGTAGTCATGAAATCACGTGTGCAAAAAGAATACATTAATTGGTTTATAAAAAAACAGCGATAACCTTGAGTGAATTTTTAATCCATTTAGCATGTCCATACGTGTGATTCCACGACTGCCAAAAGTGCCATTCGTAAAACCTCTGCCTAAATACCTCTAATTTTGCACTCGCAGAAATGCAGATTTGCATTTGTTTTGATAGAAGTTAGGTGATCTCTTCAATTAAAAACCCTCACCATTGTTGCCTAATGAACTATCCACAAGCAGAAATTTGACGTTGCACATCAAAATATCCCAAGAATGAATGAATTGGTAACTCAAGAATAGAAATATTCTGTGCTGCAGACACAACTCAGTTCTTATACTTGAATATATAACATAACATGTCAGTTTTTAACAGACAAGTTAAGTTTGGTACAGAATAGACACCATCTGTGGCAGGAAGATGAATTTAGTGCATGAGCATTTATCATGGAAAGGAGCACCAGCTTCTAATCTACTGTCTTTATAGTCTTGTTGATGAAAAAAGAACAAGTTCACCTCGATCGTTTTCTTATTAAATCTAGCCGAATCATAGCAAGGTATACGCCTCAGACAGATAACCTTTCTAATTCATCGTGACTTTAATTTTCAGATTAGTTACGCGCGTCACATATGTTTACTCTTGAATGTTTGTTGGTCACGCTCTCTGACTTACCGGCCAAACTCGTCCGCAACCCTAAAGCCTTGGGCACTTGGTTGGGGGCCGCTTCCTGCCCAGAAATACGTATCTGCAAGTAAACGAAAACAGTAATCAGCAATGTGTGAATTGCGAGGTGATGTTTATTTTAACACTCATTTGCTAATGACATGCAGGTAGTGTGGAAAGGCGACTAACAGGAAATGATGTTGCGTGTTATTAAAGTACAGTCATTAAATCTTTGGAATGAAAACCATCAAATGAAAATTTAAGTTTATAATGCACATTCTGTAAAGTTTATCATTATTATATTCTTGGAACGTTTGGTATTATTTTATCATACTTAGGTCCTATTTTCTCTACCGGTACTGTAGTATTTGGATGTATGCTAATGCATGGTGAACTACACATCTACTGTATATTCATGTCACGAACATTTTAACAATGAGAGATTTGAAGTGCCTTACAGAATTGGGTTTTGTGTTAACTTATCTTCAAATTGTTCCATTTTTAAAAATGTGAATCTTCAAATGTGCCAGTTTTACCAATTTTTTTTAAACATTTAATCATAAAATTAATAATGCCGAGATAATTATTGACTTGTATTCATCGTCCGAGTGAAATTTCATCCTCAATTGTGACTTCATCTTAACTCCTCCAGTCTCCTTGGCTTACTGTTTCCACCTCTATTCACAAATGGTAAGTTTCTCCGAACATAACATTTTTTAACCTCTCCAAGCGTACCTAAATTGCGAAACCTTCTCTTTCTCGTACCCACGGGTTTTCACTTTGGGTTGTTTTGCGTGCAAAACCTTCATGCCATACTAGCATTAACAATTGAACAAGGTTGATGCCCCCTCAGAAAAAGGGTACACGACAGAAACACCTGCAAATTAGGGGTCAGGCGTCCACTATGCACTACCTAGGGGTCATTTGTTAAATTGAAACACACAATTTTCTACGTTTTAAGGTTAGGTTTTGAATTAATATAAAGATGTTCCATCCAAACAAATCTATTGTCTCGACATGTTGAGACTGTAAAGTACAGGCAGATTTTAAAATTCACGATTATGGCACAAATGAAATTTGCATTTTTTAAAACGTGATATGCGGTTGTTTTGTCACTTGTGTGATATACTCCATATAACGTCGTCGCAGTATCACTGATTCATATAGTAAGTCAGAGAATGCATGTTGCGTCCAAAAATGCAGCTTTCATCGATTCATGCGTGAAATAGTTTTGGAATATAATGGCTGGAATTGATAAACATGGCGTAACTCAGGCATGAATAGCGACAGGGCATTGTAGCTTTCGCACTTCCGCTCCAGAAACTGACATTTTCATATTTCGCTACAGGAAAGTGACATTTCAGCTGATTTCTTCCGTGCTCCATCAAAATGAGAGTCCGTTCACCCAAACTTTGTGCAATGTTTGCTATATAGCTGCATGAATATATGTGCATGACTATAGCTATGCCTATATAGTGAACTCTGCCGGAATGTTGATTAGAATTCTTGTTGCACCGGAAAAACATTGCCTCATATCTCTGTTAGCAAAACATTCCAAATAGTCTAGTGCTTGTACACTCGTTTGTATTTATGCTTAAAGTTAAAACTAAAAAAGGAAATTACACCAATCGCAACTCTTCCTTTAAATTCCTTTTGAGCATTTGCTCCAACGAATTTTTTTGTTACCTGCATGTTTATCGCAAATTGGAGCATTGGCTCCGAAATGCTCGAATTTCTCGGAAATTGCGTGCTTTATAATGCTACTTTCTATAAATTCTTCCAAATGAATGCAACATTAACAAAATTATCTGGTAAAATTATTGATGCAAATTCTGGGCATGAATACATGCATGAGATAGTGAATTGAATACACAGATAAGTACATCAAAATATTATGGCAATTTAAAGTTGATTAGTAGTCTTACCATGTGCCAACCCGTCGAACCTGAAGCCTTTTATGAAAAAGGTGTCGTCATCAACGGCGTACACATCTCCTCCCACATTATGTGCAAAACTCCTAAAGGTACTAATCCGGGTTCCGAAATCGGGTCCGGTGCGCCTTTGGCTTTCGACCACTAAAAATAAACAAAACAAAAAGTTTTAGCAAATATAGTACAGCATTTGTAAACGCAAAATTGGCGCTTTTGCTTTATCCAGCAAGAACATTTTCTGAGCTTTTGGGCATGTACATCCCCTTCACCAAATGAATATGCTTTCAAACTTCAAGAAGTTTCTGTTCACATTGGGTTTTTTCACATTTTTCGTTTTAAATGAGCTCTTTTCTTTAGCATCCCATAGGAAAAATTTACAAATTGGCATGACACTAAATCAAGTAATAAAATGGCGTCTTCCTAACAGAAAGGTCTGTATAAGAAATATCATGTAAATTGAGAGCATTTGAAGCTGAAGGTTTGAACGTCTTATTACGGATTTCATATGGAAGTGTGCCACGGTTCTTGCAGATTTAATTTCCATAATTATATATTATGTGAATTTGACGAATCAGCTTGTCTAAATATATTCAACGACAACAACGATCGAGTTCAGGCGTAGTCCATTGTTTTAAAAACTTAATATACGTTTGTAAATTTTATCTACAAATCAGTCCATTTTAATATTTAATTTGATGAAGCATTGAGGGAAGTAAATTTTTCAATGACATGCATTCGTTAACACGAGAGTATCTTCCGAAGATTTTTATATGGAAAGCAATTGCTTCATGATTTAATTAACTGTGGCTTTATTCACTGGCAGAAAAACAGAATGGTTTTTTTCTGGAACCCGGAAGCGCATGTGGCGGCGATTAGCGCCAGTGTGTTGCCGCATTTTCTAGAGGATATATGCATTTTTAATAATTCGCTTCTCCGTCCCATCATTCCCAACCTCCGACCGAGGGTACGTCGTTATGGCACAGGGGCAATCACCTAAGTTGCCCTTTTACCCCAGCCACCGGTACGTTACGAGGAGATGATAATGATTTTTCATCACTGTATATAAACAACACTAGCACAACTGGTAGTAAAAACCTCCATGTGCCCTGCATTTGCACAACTTGTGTCAGATCCAGGTTTTGTTGGCGTGTCGACTGGGTAATTGGACATTGTTGTTAAAATGAAGTAACAAGATGGCGCTTACAACTGTTTTTTGCATTTTCACTTGGTGCCTAGTGACAGGAACACATTTCATGTATACAATAATTTTAACAAGATCTCGTCATTTGTATTACTATATTATCGCAATACAAATCCTCGCAAATCTCAATTAAGTATTTCATAAAGTATACTTTAACACGTGTAGTACGGTGTAACCGTCTGCATTAATTTTGTTCTTAAATAAACAAGTTTGAAAAAAAAGAAAGCCCTGTTCGGATTATAGCGGGTATTCCAAATGTAAAATGGCGAAACAGGTTCTGTATCCCGTCTAGTCCTCTACTATATATATAGAGACCGAGCATAGACAAAAAAACGTTCGTTTTGCTTGAGGTGGTATTTATACGTGACAAGACTAATTAAGAGGTACATGCATTCACTACCTCTATTTAGCAATGATGACACATGTAATTTACTAATATTGAATTATATGGATTGCATATGCATGTTCTGCAAGTCCAAGGGAAGTGGTTAACTTTCAACGTGTATGTTCTATTCTATTCTTTACCCTACAGTCAGTACATAGTACCATTTGACCGGGGAGATCGACATTGTGCAAATAAAATGATCGACCCCAACATCACAATTGTTACATTTCCCGTATTTGGGACCTTTTAAGAGAAGGATGGGATGGGAAAGGAAGACTGTCATGGACGATTTAATATAGGGACAATCCCAGCATACGCCTGGAGGGATTGTGGGAAACCATGAAACACCACAATCAAAAATAGCCGACAGGGGAATCGAATCTGGGGCGAGAATCATAACCACTCAGCCACCTTGTTCGGTTTCTTATAAATTTGTATAGCATTACACAAACAAAGACATTTTGAAATGAGTGTTGCCTTCAATGAGTCCGTTATACATGTATTGAATACAGCTCGATTGGATATATCCGGAAATTTGATGAGCTTAGCATTTGTTGCTGTGGAAAAAATGCTATTTCAGTTCAATTTCTGAACTAAACACTGAACTGAAATTGTAGCCTATCCTTTGAAACGGATCCCCCCAGAGGGAGTGCTACTGTGCAGAGCAATGTCTACACCAACCACTCGCTGCTGCTCGAAAAGTGCAGCCTACTACCTTTCTATGATACCTCCTTGCCCCTCGGTATCATCTCTTACAAGTTCCTGTTTTAGGGCCCACCATTTACCCAACAATCTCTTTGCCGCCTAAATGGAACCGTCTCGCCCCGAGCCACCTGTGGCCAATACCAACCATTCATGTACAGATGCATTTTCCATTCCTGACCAAGCCCCCTCCAGAGCCGAACATGCACAAAACACATGCTCAATATCCTCAGCACCGTTGAGGCACAGATCACACATCTCTGCAGTATCTCTAAATTTTGCCAGGCGCTTATTCGTTTCCAATGACCCTGCCCTAGCCCGAAACAGAAGAGCACTGGTGTAGGAGTTATCATATATCTCTTCCCGGCCAATCCCACGTTTGCTGCTGTAAATTTTCAATGTCTTTTTCTTGGCCATGCTCTTTTTCCAAAGAACCGTCACCCATTCTGAAATTAACCGTTTTATACAGGTGTCAGATCTAGCTCATGGCCCTTTCTTAAAGACATCCAAGCCTAATCTGGCACCATACCTTTTCACACGCCGTAGCCATTGAGTCGCCCATCCTTGACCCCTTAAGAGCTCATAGACCTGCTTTGCTGGATAGGACTTCTCTAGAGTCCATAACCTACGTAAATAGGTCTGTTTGCTTGCCATCTCTCGCAATTCAATAGGATATATAGGATAGTTGTTTGTTTAGTAACACTAAAGCAACAACAGGCGGCGCTGCTAACATGCTTGTTTTACCGAAACACCCAGAGTCGGCATACTGGGTCTACTGTGTTTGTATATTGTGTTTCAGGCTTTAATATTCCAATAAACCCAAGAGTGTTGGGCCAATGTAATTTTTGTGTTAGGCTTTTCAGGAATGTGGTCGCCATGTCGAATGACATGAAGTTTGCAATGGCCCATGTTCTGTTGGCCAACAGCATGTTGGGTCAGTGTCAATATGATGTCAGGTTTGTGGCAAAATTTTGCAGCAAAAATTATATATATGTAAATATGTGTACAATTAAAGTATTCAGCAAATTATATACATTTGTAAATGTATACAAATATTACGATCTTTGATTTGCCTTATAAACGGGTAATTTTTACGAGCAAAATTGTATAAAAGTCGAAAACTTGTATACGAGTGTCTACAAGTGTATTAAGTACGCTAAAAATTATATTCGAATAAAAATGTATACATCCACAGTATTGAATAAATTATTTACATTTACATGTTAATATGTATAACTTGAAGTATTGAGCAAATTATATACATTAGAACTTTAATTGGCCTTTAAAAAAGGACAGTTTTTACGAGTAAAAAAGTATGCAAGTTGGAAAATTATATAAAAGTGATTAGATTTTTACATTTAAAAATGTATACAACCACAGCATTGAATAATACGTGAAAAATGTTGCAAATTTGAGATTTGTCATCTGAAAATGAAGAAAATTTTGCCAATTTGTCCTCGGAAAACGTGCACAGTGTTGCAAATTTCTACTCGGAAAATGGGATCCGAGCTAACCACATAGAATCATTAATTTTTGGATCGCAACAACGTGACACCGTTGAATTTCCCTGACTTTTTCAGACATTTTCAAGTCCCCTGACTTTTCCAGAGATTCCAGGTCTGGAGGTACCCTGGAAATAATCCGAGCGAGTTTTAAATTTTCTCAGAATGTTAACTTAAAAGACACGTGGGTGTTAAAACTCACCAGGATTTGTCAATTCCCTAAAGTGATAATAGTCAGGTAAAAATACTTAGGGTAATTAAATCATAAGCTCCCATAATGCGCAAAGTTGAAATTAAGGCAAACTTGTCGAAAAGTCGCCGAATAAAGAAACATTTTGTTTCGAAAAATTGCCGCTTGTTTTTGCATAAATTATAGTAATTTTCTGTCACCTGTTTCCTATCTTTTATAATTACATCCGACGATGGAGAAAATATATTCAAACTAAAAAATTATGATAATCAGCCTGAGCAACGTTAATTATTAAAGGGTTCCCCCACAAATTTCATATTCAACATCCCTGACTTTTCCAGGTTTTAAAAAACTTTTCCTGACCAATGACAATTTCAGATTGTCAAATACAAATCAATTTTAACATAAAAAAAACCTGCACTGTATGCCAACACTTTGCCAACGACATGCCAAATTAAAAAATAAGACCACAGTTAAGACATGTTCAACAAGCGAGTCCGGATAGCTATGTGGATAACGTTATGTCTTCATGGATGGTAGGTTGCAGGATTGAAACCGGGTAAGTTCTGACTATTTATTTCATAACGAATTGTGCCTATGTGTGGCGTATATTCCTCAGAATTCATTTTATATCACTTTTGGTAGCCAATTTCAGCTGTTTTGATACCTAGTAGTTGGCTTCTCAGCAACACACTGGTGCCAATTTTTATCTTGTCTCTCATCTTGCCATGCAAACGATATTGTAATGTTGCATGGAAGTGAACTATTTTTTGCAGCTGCAAAAGAAGAGTTCATGGCCACATTTAAATTTATTTAAAAGTAAGAGGTCTCTCCTGATTGGAGGACTTACTCTTCGTGTGGGGTCAAACTGACGCCACCATTTAAAAAGGAGAACTTTTAGAACCAAAAACAGTCAGTAAGATTTATTCAAAGAGAAAGAGAGCAAGAGATGCTACACCAAATCTTCTCATTTGAGAACCTTTCTCTTTGATTTACCAAATCTATTTTCTACAACTTATACTCGTATATCTTAGAAAGTAGAAGTCCTTTTGGACTTAGTTAGATTCACTGTACTCATCAATTTTATATCTTATACAATTTATTCTAATCATCTATGTTAATAAGAATAAATTACAAGTAAACTCAGTTACAGTGATTACTGTGCCTTCACTCCATCCGTGATTTGAAGAATACCATCACCAAGGATCCTGCAACAAAATCAAGGACATAAGTATAAAATTGTGTGGATTTAACTTATAATATGTTTTTATTGAGCAATACCTGAACGTAAAACACTAACAAGGTATTGAATGCTGATAAATATACATTTGTCACCTCTCAACTGGCGCTAAAACATGTTTTCTCACTCCCTTCAGAGATTGCAAAGGGGATATATATTTTTGTGTTCCTTTCCATGAAGAAAATTATTTTTTGTTAGTTTTTTTGAACTAATACCAGCAAGTTTTCCCTTTTCCAAGATTTTTTTCTTTCCTTCTCTAACCAGAGAAAACTTTCCGATTTTGTGCATTTTGTTAAAAATTTAAAAAAAATTTTTTTAGATTTGTTCACACATTTATTCTTTTTTGCAATATTTTTCAAGAATCAATCAATTTCTTTGTCTCACGTGGATTTCTAGTGCCTCCCAGCTGTGCTTTGTACTAATTTCGGCGGAATACGTGTTTTATAAAAAAAAAAATTTTTTTTTGAACTTTAGTGAATTAATATTTTTTTTTCGGTTCAACTTTTCAAATCTTATGCCAGTGCTGTGCAGCCCTGATCACGTTGTCTAGTGCTACTCATGATTTTCGTTCTACTTGCATTGCATGCTTGATCATTGAAATTTTTCTATTTTCGTTGTTTTGGTTGTGACTTAATACACATTTTAATTATATTTGTTACCATTTCTTTCAGACAATAATACCTATTTTTCTAATGCATTGTTTCAGTTTAATTTTCATGTATTAGGGTTTACAGTGCTTACCAAACAAATTCGTTTTCCTTGAATTTCCGAATTTTTAGCCTTCCGTAGACGGTACGTCCCAGTTTTCCATTCCTTTTCCAAATTTTGCCTTGTAAAACGAGAAAATGGAAAACAGGGGTCCCATTAATTTCCCTACTAGTACTCCCTTGACATCTGCACCATTGGGGTTCCATATTGAAACCCCTCCCGAATCCGGTGCACACCCCAAACTCACCTCCACATTCCCTACGCTGACCACATCCGTACCGGATACCCTCAGCGCAGAGTGTTGTTAATTGGATAACAACGCCACTAATTCCAGCAGAATAAACGGTTACACAGTGCTCAGGACCAAACGAAACTTTTTCCTCTCGCACTCGGCATGCAACCTAGCTTCCAAAATGCGTAAATAAACTCTTTCTGACGTATAACACAAGTGGGACTTTTGGGACACACTCAAACACCACGAAACAAGCAATTCCCCACACTCCTTAAAATCCGGCTTTGGGTTCCCAAACACACATCTAAGTGTTGGGCTCCGGATTACAAACTCGTCCCAAGCCTGGTGACTTGGGATGCTACAAGGTATGCGACATGCAATAAGAGGACCTTGGGAATAGGACGCTCCAAAATAGCACTTACCTTTATTTTGGGCTGCACTCACAGATCACTTCTGGTCCTTGGAGTTCTTGTTTATTCCCTACAAAAAGGGAAGAAAAGCGCGCATGCAAAGATTTGCCACGAAACATCCAAATGGCCTGTACATGATTTTATTGCACACATTAAGAAAAAACCCTTAGGCGAAAAAGTGTTGCGTCAACACACAAGTTGAGGCCAGTTAACAAAACGCACGTGTTAGTTACACCTAACTAAACACGTACCCACAATCAAAAGTAATACAAAACAAAGAACACACAATTTCTTCAAAAACTTACTTTTTAGCAGTGGTAATTCCTGGTGGCTGTCCCTTGGCTTTTCCCTGCTTTTACCTCTAAGTTAGAACCTAGCAATTTCGATTAATGTTGAATGCTCTTGTCCTTCAGACAAGGCACAAGGCCCACACGTGGTCTTAACAGAAATCAGCTAAGAGGGTCTACACACGACCTCTCTGTAGCTCTCTCAGAAGCAGAAGAAGGTAACAAAGGTAAGCAGGGAAAAGGTAAGGGCCACCACGGGAATCACCTTCAAAAATGCACGGGCTGTAGGCAGACACCCAGGCAACACTACAACGTCGGCCCGACGTCGGTCTTTGGACGGCTTGGGCGGTAAAGCGTCGTAAGCGGGCAACCACTGGCGGTTCAACGTCGGCAGAACGTCGAGTTCCGACCGACGTTTTTTGGGTGGCAAACCACCGGCAGTTCCACGTCGGCAAAACGTCGCATTCCGACCATCGTTTTTTAGGCGGCAAACTACCGGCGGCTCACTGGTGGTTTGCCGCCTAAAAAACAACGGTCGGAATCCGCCCTTTCGCCGACGTCGAACCGCCGGTGGTTTGCCGCCTCAAACACGACGGTCGTAATCTGGCCTTTCGCCGACGTCGAACCGCCAGTTGTTTACCGCCTCAAACACGACGGTCGGAATCCACCCTTTTGCCGACATCGAACCGCCGGTGGTTTGCCGCCTCCAACACGACGGTCGTATTCCGGCCATTCGTCGACGTCGAACCGCCAGTTGTTTGCCGCCTAAAAAACGGCGGTCGGAATCCGCCCTTTCGCCGACGTCGAACCGCCGGTGGTTTGCCGCCTCAAACACGACGGTCGGAATCCGCCCTTTCGCCGACGTCGAACCGCTGGTGGTTTGCCGCCTCAAACACGATGGTTGTGATCCGGCCTTTTGCCGATGTCGAATCGCCGACGTCGTTTTGCCGATTTTGTGTTCAGAAAATGCTAAAAATTTGTGCTTGGAAAGCGTTGGAAATTTCGCAATTTTGTCCTCGTTAAATGAGGAAAATTTTTACTCAGTAAACCTAGAGAATTTAGAAAATTTGTACCCGGAAAATGTGGGCAATTTTATTAGTTTGTGATCGGAAAACGTGGGCAATTTTCCTAATTGGAACTCGGAAAACGTGAAAAATGTTGCAAATTTCTACTTGGAAAACATGGAAAATTTTGCAAATTTCTACTCGGAAAACGTGGAAAATTTTGCACGGAAAAATTCAGGGAAATTCAACCCAGCCTGCATGGTAATCCAAATTAATACTTATACAAGATTAGCCTCAGAACACATTTTTATAGTACAGATTTGCAAAATTATCCACGTTTTCCATGTACAAATCTTGCATATCTCTACTCGGAAAACGTTTTGAAAATTTGTACACGGAAAATGTGGGCAAATTTTTTAATTTGCAATCGGAAAACGTGGGCTACTTTCCTAATTTGTGCTCGGAAAACGTCGAAAATGTTGCAAATTTCTACTTGGAAAACATGGAAAATTTTGAAAAATTCAATGCAGTTATGGCAATCCAAATTAATACTTCGACAAGATTAGCTTAGAACTCATTTTTGTAGTACATATTTGCAAAATTATCCACGTTTTCCATGTACAAATCTTGCAGATTTCTACTCGGAAAACGTGAAAAATTATGCAAATCTGTACTCCAAAAATGTGGAAAATTTTTGCAAATTTCTGCTCGGAAATAAGTTCTGAGCTAACTTTGTATAAGTATTAATTTGAATTGCCATATGACTGCGTTGAATTTACCTGACTTTTTCAAAATAAACCATT